>OX333072.1:17594295-17627950 GCA_946863875.1 Alloplasta piceator
TGGTGAAAAATTCAGAAATCCGGAACAAATTAAAGTCATTATGCAATTTGACTCTTCCAAATTTTGAATCGGAATTTACTTAATTTCAATTTTTTCTCTGTTGTTTGTTAAAAAAAAAAATAGAAAAGCAACTTTTTCGGGCTCCCCCGACGGAATACCTTTTTCGGTTTTAAAAGGAAGAGTAGCCCGAAAAATTTCTGGAGTCACGAAAATTCGGAAAAGCCATCAAATTCCATAATTTCCCAAACTAATTTTGAAAGCGGTTTTTTTTACATATTCGAATCCCTTCTATTTCGAATCAATTCGTTCCATCTTCGTCGAACCTATACCTTTCGCTGTCGCCCGATTTTCAGCCCTTCCCTTTTGAAAATTCCCCAGGGACCTTCAATCATTTTAAAGCCCGATGCCTGTTCAAATTAGACGAACGATTTCATTTGCCGAGGGTGACTTAAAGCACAATGGCTCTAGTATAGTGACGTCGACATCGTCAACTATTGACGATTCAATTTACTTACCACACGTGCTCTGCAATTATGTTCGATTTTACTGCACGAATATTAACATTGAAAATAAGTTAAAAAAAGTAAAAGAGTTAACATCCTATGTTTAAATGTTTTTTTCTGTTTTCAAATCGGTAAAAATTACTGATGAATAGGGGGAAGTCCCCCAGTACTGGACACTTAAGGTTATTCATTAATAAAACTATTATATATATAAGAACTTCGATTTTTTATATTTTTTTCACAAACTTTGGAGTATTCTTTGGTGTGTTAATGATACTACAGATTTAAAAAAAAAACGTAAAAATAAGAAAAATACATTTTTGAATTTAATAGTTAAAATGGTCGAGTCCAAAGAGTGGCACCTAGTACCGGACACTATAAATATTATTTGAAAAGATGGATTAAAAATGGTTAAATTTTGCAATGATCGCAAATATATTCATCGGAACACTCCGGAATATCTGCGGATGCCTTATGAGCCCATTGTTTACAATTGCCGCACTGGATCCAGTCATTATTGTCATCGAGGCTTTTTTCATATTTTCCTCGGGCCATTTTCCTTTCGTCATTATTTTTAACTGATTTGTCATAGTGGAATATCACCACAACAAAAACAACATGTTTTACATAAATATTCCAATAACGAAAAAAAAATGGGGTCCGGTACTGGAGAAAAATCGAGTGTCCGGTACCAGAGACTCAACATGCAAGATTAAATAACAAAATGCGTTGCCACTTCACAAATATTTTGAAATTTAACCTTCATTATTTGAAAGAATACTTACCAAAAAGCATCCCAAGCTAAAAAACGGAGCCGCAAAACCCCTATTTTTTAAACAATGAATGTGTGAAAATTACGGCTGACACGAAATATTAATCGGCTCCAACGAAAATCAACTCTCGACAACGCGCGCATGCGCACCGCGGCTAGCTCTCTCGCGCCACCGTTACCACTGTGGCCACTGTTCGAACTACGCACGAGAACTATTTTCTCTCTAGTTTGGCTTATATCAACAGTGTCCGGTACTAGATGCCGTCCGGCGTTAGGGAACTTCCCCCTAATAAATCACGAAAATATTATTATTTGAAATATCCATGCCTCAAATATCTCGCAAATTCGATAAAGTAGTCGTTAGCTACGAGAGCTAGAAGAGTTAAATCTCTCATAAATTTATTTCATAATTTAACTGTTGTAAAAACTTTTAACATCGTTTTTTATTCAACGGGACGTTTCTTTGTAAGGCTAAATAGGTATTTTTCACTCTGCGCGGCAATTATAATTTTTCAAATTCACACGTTTAATCTCGATACGGGTATTCCGTACAGAAGGGTAAAGATGGGCCATTTTTTTCATAATACTCTTATTATTAGCAAATGCGTACCGTTATCATTCATTGCGAACCTGACCTCGCGTGCTGTCTGTATTATTACGGCAATTCAACGCTGATATATAATACGCAGAAGAATTTATATCCCCGTGGACTTTTGCGAGGGAACAGGGGAGAACGCGATGCAGCTGCATAAATTGACTACTATTATATTTAACGTATTCTGCAATACGGGCCCAACGAACTCAATGATCCCAACACCTAAGAACATCATAAACGTGTAATTTCTCCCAGCATTCGTTTTTCCGCAATTTGAAATCACTCAATTATCGACTGTAAGTATCAATTTTGAATATAAGTATCAAGTGAAGAAGCATCTGCTTTGAAGGTGGAACATATTACGTTTCCAATTAAATGTTCAATTGCAATAAATTGGCAATCATTTTTTTTCAACCTCGTCAATTAGTACAAAATTTCCTAAATATTTCCAATAGAAATTTGCAAGTCCTGGAATACAACAATTAGAGGAATCGGGCCCTAAATTTCGCGAGGAGGAAAAAAATGCTTTAGAATTTCGCTTTACAAGGATAACTGAAAGCATCGCATGGCGACGGGTCGTTCAATTGTCCAGAGTCGACGAAATAAAATAACATTTCCCACGGTAATATTGCGGAAACACTTTGGCGATGAGCTCGTCAGGAATGCCATCGCGTTAGAATTAGATTTTTTTCTAAAAACATTTATGAATTTTTGGTTCCAGCATTCGGATGATGGGCCCCGATTTTTAATTGTTTTTATAACTGCGCATTGAGATCGGAATTCTCCGGGCAGAATAAGTTAACCTACCCATTTTGCCTCACTTTAATCCTGTGGAAGGAAGTTACGACGATTCCAAACCGCCGGGCTAAAGGTATAGTACAGGAGAGGCCCTCTCCCAAGTTTGTGGTTCGCAAAAGGCTTTTTCGCTTCGCGATTGTAGCGTCGACTCAACTCGGACGAAATGCCCTTTCCCCCCTCAATCAAACCGGTAATAATCCCCGATCACGAAAGATATTGCGCATTTTCATGAGAATCACCGCTATTGCCTCTCTGTCTCTGCCTCTCTTTCTCTCCCTTTCTGTTTTCATTGCGTGAAGGAAGAGAGAGAGAGAGAGAGAGAGAGAGAGAGAGAGAGAGAGAGAGAGAGACAATTGGCCTTTTTTGGCCATATTCTGGGCCGTGGCTGCCACAGTTCTTACGGTTTTCCGACATGCGATCCGAATTCACCCTATTATCGCTTCTCTTTCTATCTTTGTCTCTTCTCTCGTCTGTGTGCCAACTCATATCTCTCGACCATTATTGCCGCGGTTTTATCGTTCTGCAGCAAAGTGAATGACAATCCCACGTGAGTTTTAACGAAAAGAGATACATTGTGGAAAAACTCGCATATTTGCACCAAGAACAGAAGCATTTATTTGATTTTTATGGAAATTCATTGGAATCATTCGATCGGGTAATAATTGAAGTGCCGAATAAAATTTATTATATTTTAGATTTAAATCGATTTTATCACAGGGGAAAAGATTCTATTCGAAGGGATTTTTTAATAAAAAGGTTTGGATAAGGACAACGCAAAAAATGGTTTTATGAGATTTTGAATTTTTATAGAGGTAAGACAAACGGTCGAAATTTTTCAAAAAGACGATTAAACAATAAAAAACGATTCAATTAAGTTTTAAAAAAAACGTTCTATTGCAGATGTTCGATGATTAACCCGTACTTGACACACTTTTGCAGAATAACATACTTGACACGTCGTCGTACCCCAGCGATAAAAATTCTTATAAACAATATACCATTTAATATTTCAAGTTGCAAATTTTTTTAGAACTTCTTAAGAGGTTAGTTCCCAAAATTATACAGAATTTTTAGTAAAATATTAAAGTTGAATATGATAACAAAATTTAAATATCCAAAAAACTGAAAAAATGAAGACTGTTATGAAAAAAATCATAACTTTTTTATATTTCGACAAAAATGATTAAAAATTTAACTGAGCTTGCTTAATATATAGCACTACAAGAAAAAAATAGTAGTAGTAAAATAATATAACAGGAATAAAATTTGCACAACATTTTCGCACTCGACCTTGCTTGATACATTGAGTTACAGGCGAGACCACTCGACTTTAGACGACTACTACATAAAAACTTATTGTCTCAGAGTGATGCTATAAGCTTGAAGGAGTAGTGGCATCCTCGAACTAATGGCAGATGTCGCTATAGATCCCATTTTTTTTAAATTTAGGTACTTAAAATTAACGAAATTCAGGCCTGGGGTGTTTTGTACCCCAGTGTGTGAAGTAAGGGTTGAGGAAGCTTATTTCATTGGGAAATAAAGAATTGATCAATCAACTTGCTCATAAAAAAGACTTCGCGAATTATAGGAATTATATGAAGAAGAAACGGGCAAGCTTCTAATTTGCAGGATTTTTTTTTGCACATTCTGGACCGCTGAGAAAGACTTATACTGTGTTAAATGATCGTCGCATCGGTCATTTTGGGACTCGGTCAAATAACGGGCATACCTAAGGCATAAAATGTATAGCATTATTAGGTAAGTTCTCTCTCTCTCTTGCTTAAAACCATTTATATATGTATATACATTTATATATATAAATCGGCAAAAGAAGGACCACGGAAGGACGAGAAATCGCACTGAAGCATCTCCGTCACGAAAGGACTGTTGAACGAGAGGAAGAGGGCGAAGAGTTTGCGAACATTGCGAGAGCTTTTTTACGCGTCTGTCGAGGAAAGAATGCGCAGAGCCCAGTTCGCGAGCTCATAGGGACGTGGTTATAAGTATTTTATATAAGAATATATATATATCAACTCGGTGGAAGTCTGGTCACTGTTATTGCGGAGGCTCATCCAGTATTACGGGGGAGCTTGCTCGCGTGGTCCCCGTCACGCGGGAAAAACCACCCCGCATAAGGGAGGGAGACGGGGGCGATGCCATTAATCATCCGGGTGATTCCATAGATGGCTGCTTGGCGCTCAGCGCTGCTATAGTGGCTTTGAGCCACGGAGAAGAGGAGTGAGCGATGCATGCCAAACTCGCGTCGTGCTTCGCTTTCAAAAACTGTTTCCCAACGAGACGAGAACTCGGGTGGGCTCTGCGTATGAGCCACCTCGTCGTCTAGTCATCTCATTTTTTTTGTCGCACTATTTACCATATAATGACAACAGAGACATTACAACAATGACAATGATAATAATCGTGCACAGAAAAAATGGTTGGTGGGGACAACCAACAGAGTATTAGTTGGGTATATTTCGGTTACCGTAACCATCTGCTTCGTTACAATAACCACCTAGCATTAGTTTCATCTACTATTCATAGTTAGTTGACGCGACTCGTCAACACAACTGATTTGATTAGTAAGTCTAACTAATAAAATAGTATTCAAGAGGATAAAGGATGGACAACAAATTTTATAGGTACTGTAGCCAACTATATCATATCTGCAAATTTGGCAGTACATCAAAAATCCGCCAGGTGGCTTCCTCTCGCACAAACAAACTTTCCCCTCGACGCTTATAACCTTTCCAAGTTCGTCTATGTTTAATATCCGTATTTTTTAGTAAGGTAAATGTTCCAATTATTGAACAGCTAAGGATCTGGGGATTGAATTCGGTGAGAAAAAAATATAAAATCAAGAAAAAAACCATCGCTTTCATGTTCAAATGATAATTTGATATTTTTACTATCGAAAAATCACCCTTTAAATGATTTTTAAATTATTTCGAATGAAAAAAAAGAATAACATTGTGAAGCATGCAAATGTCCCAATTATTGAACACTGGAAATGCCTATGTCCCTAATATTGAATAGGCATGTCACAGTTATCGAACACTCTCAAGAATTCTTTTTACGTTTTAAAAATATTATTTTGGGTACAATATTAAGAAATAAAAGCAAAATCAAACACTTGAATAATCTTTTATTAATCATGTAAAAATACAAAAATATATATTTAGTCTCTTTTGACAGGTTTTTGGTTCATTCGCATTTGGTTTCTTTTTGTTTTTCAACTCGAACTTTATATTATTTTCATTTTTAGCTTCCTCCCTTTATGTTCTGTTTTTGTTTGATATTTTGTCGCAGCTTTCTTGTTTTTCAACTGAAATATCGGAGAGCAAAAAATATTGAACATTATATTCGTATTATTAAGTTACATTTAGGTTATATTCTCTTTTTACTTTTCTTTTTATGTTTATTGCACCAAAATACAAATAAAAAATATATTTAACGATCTTAAAGTAATTATTAAAAGAATAAAGGTAAATTTATTCAGGAACTTACAGTTTTTTTTAAAATAAATCCGACTCACACGATCTGTCACACGTTGACTGTCTCGATGTTTTGAGCGGTTTAATGAAGCCATCTTGGAGAATTCGAGTATTCAATAATTGGGACACACTGCATTTTCTATGTCCCAATGATCGAACACCGTATTTTTTAACAAATAAGTAATGAAATTTTTTTTTATTGTTATTTGGTAAGAAATTTTCTGAGGAACCTGAAACGCCTTTACTTTTTGAGATGCAACAGTTTTTGAATTTTTTATGCCCTTACGCGTGAAGCGGCGTCAAATCGGGAGACCGTTGCTGATTAAATAATTTGTTTCTCTATTAATTAAAGCTTTTTTTGCACAAGTAAGGTAACATTTCGATAGCTAAAAAGTCCATATATGTAATGAAATTTTTATAAATAAGTAAATGCATGCAGGTGAATGAGAAATAATAAAAATACAAGATAGCGTTGAATAATTGGGACCTGTTCAATAATTGGGACATTTACCTTACGGATATTTAATACTTTGTGGCAAAACGCAGGATGGTCGAATCCGAAATGGATTCCCATGAAAAAGGGTCTTTCTTTTACCTTCTCTGGAAGGAAAGACGAAGCTGTATGAAATTGTAAACTTCGGATGGGCAGCGACATTCAAAGATTGAAATGTTTAAAAATATTGTGTAGATATAAAAAAAAAATTATAACAAACCACGAGCAAAGTAGGTGATACAACCATTTCACGCGTAGTTGGCCAAGCTAAAAAATTAGTTAGTCTGCCATTTATAAACCAACCATAAAAAAATCGTTGATCCAACCAATTTCTCGTCTGGCGCTCAGAGCACTGAGATAGTTGGTTGAGTCAACTAATTTTTTGTTACCACAGCTAAGTCGTTTTTTCCTTGTGTAAAAAAAGAAAAATGTATTGCGCTTTACTTTCCTCAGTAAAATTCCCCTTGGCTTGAAAATCTTGCTGAGATCTGTGGCAAACGAGAATCGGACGAAAGAAGTATATATCTAACGTTGGACAGAAGGACCCCGAGACGGTTGAGGTACAAAAAAAATTACAAAAAAAAAAGAAAAAAAACGCGAAACTGACGAAAAGGGCTCCGCGAAGTTGTCGAATGCACGCTCGCGCGATCACGGTGTGGTGAACCAGCCCACCGGCAGTCCAAGCCATGTTAGCAGTTTAATCAATGCATTTAGCCGAATTCCTGTCTGGCCCAAATAAAAGAGACCCTCGGAGACTCGCGATCATCGGCGGTGGAACAAAAAAAAACGCATCCTCGAGGCTCGATCTTGGCAGTTGCACGAGAGATATCTCCCCTCGATATATATCTGTCCACGTTCTTCTCGTCACACACCGAGAAATAGCATCACTGGCACACATTATGTTTCTTCTCTCGCCCTCGAGCTTTTGTATTTAGGTATCCCTGTTCTTGCTACATTTAACTCGCAACCATGATTCTCCTCCACGCGTTTCCTCAATTCCATTCTCATACTTTTGCAATGTTACAAATCTTGTGGCGAGTCAAATATGTGTCTTTGAATCCTATATTATTGAATCTTAGTATTAATTATTGAATACTATTTAAATGAGAAGCAAAGACAGAATTGCGGATTAATTTGTAAAAAATTATGAATTTGTTTACATTAGAGTTGCGAAGATTGATTGGGGTAAAAGAATAGCATATAAAAAATCCATGAAATTTGCCGTTTATTATAATGGGCAAAACGATAACGCAATGTTATTGATGATTTACGGTAAAAACATTTTTTGCGATCAGTTTTTTTTTTAATAGCGCAAAATCCCTCTTGCTCGATCATAAAGGTACTTCTCTAATCAATTTGAAGATACACTTTTTTTTATATGATGAGTCGTCATGACGATGGATGCCACAAGGCCTCAGCGTCATAAATCTCACGATATGGACCATTCACGAGAGAGCTTAGATTGAAAACTAACTTTTTCAGGCAACCACCTGGATGATGAGTCTTCTTCTTCTCTCTCTCTCTCTCTCTTTCTCTCATTCGTTTCATCATACGTGAGTTTAATTTACATGTCTCCCGCGTGCTCACCTACAGCAGTTGTCAGTTTCTCTTTCATTGAGAGTCAACGAGGAGAGCGAAGGATCTCTTGGCTCCTTCATGTCGGCTCTGGCGTCTATCTCTCGTTTAACATCTCCCACAGTGAGACAGAGAGGCAGAAAGAGAGAAAGAGAGAGAGAGAGAGAGAGAGAGAGAGAGAGAGAGAGAGAGAGAGAGAGAGAGAGAGAGAGAGAGAGAGAGAGAGAGAGAGAGATCTCCTCTAGTCGCGGGGTTCATGCCGCTCATCGCGGCTTCAACCTTCGTCGAATAAATCTCGTCTCTCCGAGACTTTTAACTTACGCACACGCGATTCACGCGCAGTTTCCGCTCTGTGTGGCAAACCGCCCTTGCAACGAAAACGACTCCGCGCAAAACCGAGATCGAAATCTCGCGCGCAAGCCTCCGGCCTATCCGGTCTCTCTTGCACCCAGAAAAAATATCTAGTTCATTGAACTGAATCCTACTCAAGCCAAATAAATTTTGTTAGGTGTAGGTCAACCTAATACGACTCTATTCATTTTGATTATTTTTTTTAATTTGGAATATTTGGATGTACTTAGTAGAAAATACATTGTGAAATAGATTGTCATTTAAGAATACTTTGCCCTTACCGTCCCAGCCAAAAATTGTATCTGATAGAAATTTCCGTACTCCGTGCTACAATGAAAATCTGAAACAATTCAGCAGCATTTGGCATGCGATAAACAACAATTATCAACAATAACATTGCCCAAAAGTTATTAATAAATTGTTTAAACAAATAATTATTCAACCATTTTTCCGTAAGTTCGTTTTTTTTTATTAAACAAATGAAATGCATTCATTGTTCTGAACGCATATGAATTTTTTCAGAATTTTCTCACTATTTTGAAATATTATAAAAAACATTCTGAAATACAAACAAAAAATTGCCAATTTTGAGTATGTTTGTGCACACATGTTTATCGTCAGCTTTGAAAAGTTTTAAAGACACTAGGCCAAAAAAACATAAATGCAGCCATTCTAAATATTTAAATAAAATTTAAAAATGGGAATTTCAAAATAGAGGGAAAATTCTGAAAAAATTCATATGCGTTCAGAAAAATTAATGCATTCGATTTGTTTGAGAAAAAAAATAACTTGCCAAAAAGTTGTTGAATAATTGTTTGTTTAAACGATTTATTAATAACTTTTAGGTAATTTTATTGTTGATAATTGTTTTTTGTGGCATGGCAAATATTGCTGAATTTTTTCAAATTTTTATTGTATCGCGAAGTACGGAAATTTCAATCAGATAAATTTTTTGGCTGCACCGGTAGGGTGAAAGCATCCTTAAGGGGAGGCTAAATACTGACATTATTACTGAAGCCCTACATTATGGACTCAAAATTGCTGTCCAAATTTTCTACAATACCGGTGGATGAATATCAATGAATGATAAATGAATTGCAAAATGGAAGTGCGAGACATAAATCAACATTTTCGTTCATTGCCACTCACAGCTCAGACAGCTAGTTTGGATAGAAGTCTAATGAGAATAATATTTATTTCGTATGAATTCCATAGTGCTGCCCTCTCTCTTTCACATTTCTGTGAACTTGATTTCGCCATTTTGTTTTTCGATAAAACACTAAATTTATCAACATTTATCTCGTCATTTGGATTCCAAACTTACGTCGCAGTTTTTCCATAAAACAATGTCGAAGATGTATCGATATTCGTACTTTGGTGTTCATTTGGTGCCCCACTCTTGGTTTTAGCCGAAATGCCGTAAAAACATTATAATTTAATATTTTCAATTACAGATTCCTGATAATAATCGAATCTGTAATTTTTGTTGTTGTTTTTCGAACAAATTTTAGTGGGGCTCCAATTGTGCCATAACTCTGATGATATTGCCAAAATTTTATTGATTTCCATCCATTCTCGCCAGAGTGAGTTTGGATTCCAATTTCGAGGTGCTAATGTCGGTATTTAGCGTCCCCTTAATATGAATATACATTTTTTTCAAACTGGATGACAGTGAATTTAAATAAATAAATAAATACATATATTAGAAATAAACATTGCCCAAACTTGGATCAAATACAAATATACTTTATGGAAAGAATATTTTATTTCAATTAACTAAAAATTGATCAAATAAACAATTATCGTACCTACTAGATCATTTTTCTGGGTGTGCTCTGCGTGACGATTATACGTAGAAAAACTGACGGAGTTTTTGTCGATGCGTTCAACAATTATCATGCAAAAAAAGGAAAGGTATTTTCAAGTCGTTGAATCACGGACTTCGGTTGTCGGAGGATCGAAGAATCCTGATTCGATGATTATAATTCACGTTTCTGGAAGAAAAACATTGCGGCACGCGGGACAAGCCAAAAAGTTATGTGATTATGATTCGAAAAGGAAGAACACGCCTGATGGCAATAATTTCGTGACGCGGTGGATCACGTCTTGGGTGAAAAGTTCGTGATGCCCCGCGGGGACGAAATAACTCGTGCAGTCTCGTTACGCCTGTCGGAAGTATAAATCAACGAGTGGAGAGGCGAAACTCGGGCTCCCCTTACATGTACATTGTATGCACAGAGTAACAGCAATCGGACGCAACACTTAACAAGTGCAAGAATGCTCCGCGAGAATATATCTCATTAAAATCCTTGGCAAAGTTTGCACACTATTAATCTTTTTTTTTCCTTCAATTTTGTTCCAATTCAAAATGTCAATCACGTCATTTTTTATTGCTCGACTATCGATAAATTTTCATTATCGGTGTTATTCCAATGCAAGAATTATTTATTTTTATTACAAATTTATGATGAAATACACTTTTATCCGAGTATGGAAACTTAGAGCCATTTTCAACGTTTTCTCAAATGGGAAACTGGAGTCAGTATTAACCCCATGCTTTTTTTTATAAAAGCTCTCAATTGTGCATGATATTGTACGTTTTCGCAATTTCAAACATGTTTGATTGGTAAAAAATTGATTTCAAAGCCGAGCTATGCAGAAAATCTGGATAAACCTAATTTTTTGCACAAAATCATTTTTTTTCTTAATTAATTAACTAAAATATAAGGTAAATGTCTCAATTATTGAACAGCAGAGGATGTGGAGATTGAATTTGGTGAGAAAAAAATATAAAATCAAGAAAAAAACGATCGCTCTCATGTTCAAATGATACTTTGATATTCTTACTTTCGAAAAAAATCACCCTTTAAATTATTTTTAAATGATTACAAATGAAAAAAAAGAATAACATTGTGAAGCATGCAAATGTCCCAATTATTGAACTCTGGAATGCACCTATGTCCCTAATATTGAACAGGCATGTCCAAGTTATCGAACACTCTCGAGAATTCTTTTTCCGTTCTGAAAATATTTTTTTGGGTACAATATTAAGAAATAAAAGCAAAATCAAACACTTAAATAATCTTTTATTAATCATGTAAAAATACAAAAATATATATTTAGTCTCCTTTGACAGGTTTTTGGTTCATTCGCATTTATGGATTATTTTTGCTTTTGAACTCGAACTTTATTTTATTTTTATTTTCAGCTTCCTCGTTTTTATATTCTGTTTTTGTTTGATTTTGTCGCAGCTGTCTTGTTTTTCGACTGAAATATCGGAGAGCAAAAAAATATTGAACTTTACATTCGTATTTTTAGGTTACATTTATAGGTTATATTCTCTTTTTACTTTTCTTCTTATGTTTATTGCACGAAAATATAAATAAAAAATATATTTGACGATCTTAGAGTTATTATTAAAAGAATAAAGGTAAGTTTATTCAGGAACTTACAGTTTTTGTTTAAATAAATCCGATTCACACGATCTGTCACGCGTTAACTGTCTCGATGTTTTGATGGGGTTTAATGACGCCATCTTGGAGAATTCGAGTGTTCAATAATTTTCTATGTCCCAATGATCGAACACCATATTTTTTAGCAAATAATTAATTAACATTTTTTTAAAATTGTTATTTGTAAGAAATTTTCCGAGGAACCTGAAACGCCTTTACTTTTTGAGATGCGACAGTTGATGAATTTTTTATGCCCTTACGCATGAAGCGGCGCGTCTTAGCAAAAACGATAAGCAGTTACTACGAGACAGTCAAATCGGATCACCGTTGCTGATTAAATAATTTTGTTCTCTATTAATCAAAGCTTTTTTTGCACAAGTAAGGTAACATTTCAATAGCTAAAAGTTCCATATATGTAATGAAATTTTTATAAATAAGTAAATGCATGCAGGTGAATGAGAAATAATAAAAATACAAGATAGTGTTCAATAATTGGGACCTGTTCAATAATTGGGACATTTACCTTAATTCCAACCCTGGAGTTCGTAAAGAATGAGAAATTCTTTCAATTTTTTCGGCAAAAATTGTACAAAACCGTGGGCAACGATTGTCAGTGTAAGTTTTGTAATTTTTTCTTGGGAGTTTTGTAATCTTTGATTAAAGCAATATCGAACACAATGAAATAAATGTTCCTGCACTCGGACGAGCAAGATAAAAGGGTGGGGTCGAAGAAGGGGAAAACTCTGAAAAGTCGCGAGGTTCGAGTAAACCTAGAATTGCCGGATAATCCGAGATGATCGTCTAATAGCTTTAGGAGAGGAAAGGAATCAACGATGAAGGGTGGCGGGAGGACTGCTTAATATTAGCATAAGCCTCGCAACGTTGGCTAACGAGCGGAAGAGACGAGACCCCAAAAGTGCCTACGATGAATCAGAAGAAATGAGGAAGGAAAAAAAAAGGAGAGTGAGATCGAGAGAAAAAAGTAAGGATAAAGCGGCATTAAGTGCCGGCTCGGAAGGTCTCCTTATTCCCAAAAGGTTGAGGGTTTTTTTTCCACCTCGAACATATCCTTAACAGTGCAATAACAAAGCTCTGACGAGATCAACGTGGTTATCTCGTTAACGAGAGTCTCAATTAATTGATCGTAGCTACTTTTTCTTATCGTCATGTAAGAAAATGAAGATTTTCGGAAAATCCCAAACTCACTTCGAGAAGTCGAGGTTTCACTCTACCCAAATTTTAACCGGAAAGTTGCAATATCAAAATGTAGGCCAAACAGTTCTAGAAATCATTTAATGGGGAAACTGGGAACTTTGAATCTCAACGACAATCATTGACAATAAGAAGAGAATTTAAAAAAAATCAACGATGAGGACGATTTGCCAAAAAACGTGACGTTTTTTGGCAAAAATGTATCGGAATTTCGTTATCGATCGTGTCAAGGAAAAGTATAACGATCACGAAAACCACCGAGACATGGCCTGAGTTCGAATTGCGCGGTAGAGAAAAAAAAACGAAACGTGAAATAAAGAATAAACGAAGAAAAAAAAGGAGAAGAAAGAAAAAAATAGCGTAGGTGGTTGACGCGCCCATATAGCTATTGTCCACGTGGAGCTCACCACAGATCGCTCCGAATACATTAAACATGACACGAATGGTGAATGACTGGATGATTTTGTTCACCAAGTCCCGTAGCACCAAGTCGCGTATACTTTACACCCATTCTATATACATATATATATATATGGGGCATTCCACGTCAAATCACGCGACCATCGGCCTGACCCCCTCGGATTTTGATGTCCAATGAATCGTGGGTTTCGTTTGGTCCAAAATATGACCTCAAATTTTTAGAAATTTATGTTTCATTTTTTAGGGGTTGCCCGAGCTAAAAAATCATTAAATTGAGGGAAAACATAAAGAGCCATTTTTAAATTAATGCAGTGACGCGGAATGCCCCATATATAGATACATATATATGCATCCTTATATATGTATATATCGAGGCGTCTACAAGTAAAGACGCGAGATCCAAAAGCACAATCCGGCATATATAATTACGTCGGCGATCCCAAAGTATTCCTGCGCAAATGTAAAGCGATTCGCGACTAAAGTATAATATTCCCCGAGTGAGTACATCGATTTTCGGCAATAAAAAGGCTGTAAGTAGGTCCACAAAAAAGAGTGGAGCGATTTGACAAGCGCCCTTTTGTTCATCAGTCGATGAACACGGCTCGTACGTCCCTTTTGCTCGCGCGGTAGGCGTTTACACTCGCAACGTACCTTAGCACTTGCGATATTACAGCTTTGTAACATACGCGTACACGTGGAAAACGTGTATGATCTCATATACGTACACCCACAGAACGAACCACGTGCCGCTAATTCTCGAGCAGCTCTAAACTACCGCTGAGCCACTTGCGCGCGCGCGCACGCGCAATCTGCTTATACTTGCAAAGTTCTCCTTTATGCCTCCTTAAATTTATGCGCTATATCCTCGCGCGGATAAAGAGGTGCGATATCCGCGATTTTTCGATATAACGCTTCGGAGAACACACCACCGCGCGCCGCTGCGGCTCCTCATTCATCCGACTAAAGCGATTCGTGCTCTTGTTTTTTTTTTTTACTTTTTTTGTTCCTTTTCTCTTTGCTTTGCGTTTCTTCGTCGGAACGCGAGTGCGGGAACGTCATAATTTGTTGCATACACGATCCGAGGAAAAATGCAAATTTCTTTGTCGAGAATTTTCGGTCATGCATTAGAGCGCGATCGCTCGCGACAAAACGAGACAAGGAGGGCACTTGATACGACGAGACAGTAACACGCGCCCCATGCGCACACATACACACATTTACACACACACACAGACACACACATGCAAACGTTTATGTAGCTCGCCAGTGCGGACCGACTTTTTTTCGGCCACTTGTGGCCGTATCGTGGGAATCGGTGACGTGACAATCCTGTTCTGTCGTTTCTGTCCATTCGCTTTATCCAACGCGGGGGTAAAGGGGATATGTTTGTACGCTCGATCTCTCTCGCGACTCGAACTCGCGCTCTCGCGTTTGCAGCTTTTATTGCCTTGGAATAAAAGCTCTTCGAACGAATGAGAAAACACGCCGATTACTCTCAACATCCGAGACGGATACTCTCTCTCTCTCTCTCTCTCTCTCTCTCTCTCTCTCTCTCTCTCTCTCTCTCTCTCTCTCTCTCTCTCTCTCTCTTTCTCTCTCTCTCTCACTTCGTCCTGTCTGTCTATGGATATCCTTGCTCGAATGCTATCGGAAAAGATTGGTGGGAATGAAAAAGGATTGATGGCATACTTTTTCGATTAATTAATCGAACATTGCGATTTTTCTTTTGTGGCCCAAATTTTAAATTCTTAAGATCTATCTTAAAATCGATCTTATAAGATCAAACTTTTCATTGAACTCAAGTTGGAACTTAAGATCGAACTCAAGTTCGAATTTAAGATGGATCTTAAGTTTGAACTTAAGTGTCATTATAAGTTCATACTTAACTACAAACTTTAGTGCGAACTTCAGATCCATCTTAAGGTCAAATTTAAACTTGGTTTCAAGTTTTACCTTAAGATCTATCTTGACCTTCAACTTAAACTTCTTTCAATCAAACTTCTTTCATCGCCTCCCTCGACCGTATTTTTTGACATTGGATGTCAAAATAATTCAGTTCGATCGAACTTAAGTTTAAGCTCAAGATGGATCTTGAGTTCAAACTTCAAACCAAATTTAAGTTTGAACTTGAGGTCGATCTGAAATTTGAACTTAAGTTTAAACTTAAGAATGAACTTATAATGACACTCAAGTTCAAACTTAAGATTCATTCAATTGGAACTTAAGTTCGATCTTAGATTCCAACTTGAGTTCAATGAAAATTTTGATTTTAAGTTTGATCTTAAGATCTCAAAATTTGGGCCTAAGAATTGCTATCAATTTTTGTTCTCCAGCTTATTCTACAAAGATAACTGATTATTATTTGACTAAAGTTTTTTTGGGGACAAGTCTTTAGATCTTGATGGTCAAGACCCATTGGATATTGAACAATCGTCAATCGCCAACAATTTTCATGGAAAAATTATTTTTTATAAGAATATAAATTTTTTGGAAAATATTTTGTTCATGAAAAATAATAATCAATAGCAATAAGGAAAAATTATTAAAACTCGCACTGAGAAAAAAATCGTTGAATGTGCAAAATCGTTTGTTGAATACGTGCAACTAAATATTTATTTGGTCTAACTAAATAACTAGTTTCCTGAATAATTCTGCGCTTCGGTTGACCAAAATATTGAATGTTGAATTGTACAACTAAACATTTAGTTGAACGTATTCAACTAACGATTTTGCACATTCAACGATTTTTTTTCTCAGTGCGTATTCGCGTATTTTCCCACCGAAATTGTGATAAAAATTGTCACAATCAATTTACAAATAAATTACTGCGACTAATCATCAAGAGTATGTAATAGGAAAAAAATATAAAAACTAGTATTCGGGTTTTTTAATCCGAAATTGTGATAAAAATGATCACCATCACTTTACGAATAAATTACTGAAAATTATCGTCTGAAAATTAATGATCAAATGCAGTAATAATACAATGTTGTTCTTTTTTGAAGACTATTACTTTTAGCAACTTCTTTTTCGTTTACCGAAATTGTAATATGAATTTACACAATGAATTCGCAAATAAATAATTGTGACTATAATGATCGCAAAATTGTTGATTAATGGGAGTAACGTTTGAATATAAGAAAAAAAAATGATATTCATTTTTGGAGTCCACCTTTCTTAAATATGACATTATCGCAATAAGCTTCGAGGCTATAATCTCGAAACGTTTGAACGAAAAATCATTCAGCCTTAAGGAGACACCAGTGGACACATATAAATATACTGTTTTGCCATTATCATGAATTCATGTCACGTTGAGGTTCTTCGATGGGGCGACGCGGGCATATATATATATATATTTAACGCTTCAAACCGTGGGGGATCACGTACAATGCTATTCTTATCGTCTCCTCGTCGACAGCCGATAGTCACCTCGTGAACGCTTCGGACGCCAAAAACAATGACGGATCGAACCGTAATAGTAATCAAAGGTGCGTGAAGAGACTGTCGGCTATATACAAGAGCAAACGATAAATGTAAAAATATTCACTCCCAAAACCGATCAAAGCAAATTTTCATTGGACTCACTCTAAATTTTACTAAAAAAAAAAATAATCACAAACTCAACTTTTTCCCTCATTATTTTTCAGTTCAAATAAACCGTACATAAAATATATAAAATTCGTTTTTTTCTCAGGCAAGAGAAATTTGAGCACAAGTACGATTTTTTTGAAGACTATTCCATCAGAAATCGTAATAAAACAAATGCGATCAATTTGATGCAAGAGGAAATAATGTAAATTCCCCATTTGCTCGATTTGAAAGCTTTTCGGTAATTTTGATGTGAATTGCACTGGAAAAAAGTGAAAGATTGTCCAGATAGTTCCAATAGAATTTTTCAAGAAGCAAGAACATTTTCCAAGCATAATTTTTCGGTACTTTGGAAAACTTTAATTGTATACGAAAACCTCTAAAAAGTCTGGTTTCTTGAAAACAAAGTTCAATGAAAGAATAAAGAATTAAGCCAAAGCTAATGAATGTACATTGGACTGATTCAAAAAAAGCGACAATTTTTTGTTTTTCGAAATAACCTATCAAGAACTTTTGGAAAAGTGAAAAAAGATGCCTGTTAAAAGCAGAGCTCTTAATATAAATATTTAGATACGTCTCATGGCGGATCTCTATTTTCCATTTAAACAACACAGGAAACAAATTTTTTTAACTTTTAAATTTTATACCTCAGCTTCAGTTCAATGTACTGAAATGAACGATACGTATTCTTGTCGGGAATTTAACGTTCTACAAAAAAGGTCTCTTATGATTTTTCGATGAACTACCGCTGGTCATTTCTTTAAAAATTAGGTAATTTATGTTAATGGAATTTTAACTTTTGTTTCAAGACATGTTTTATGATATTTAGTAATAAATTTTAACATTTTGCCGGAATCTAAAAAAAAAAAGTGGAATTTACTCTAAATTTAACTTTAACCTTGAATAACTTTTACAGGAGTGAGTTTATCAAAAAATCATATATAAGAGACCTTTTTTGTAGAGCGTTCAATTCTCAACAAGAATATGTGTCGTTCATTTTGGTACATTGACTTGAAGCCGAGGTATAAAATTTCAAAGTTTGAAAAAAAAATTTCCTGTGTTATTTTATCGGGAAATAGAAATTCACGATGAGACGTATCTAAATATTTATAATAAGAGTTCTGCTGTCAACAGGCACCTTTTTTTACCTCCCCGAAAGTATTTACAGTCGAACCTCGGTAACTCGAATCTCAGGGGGAGAGCTAATTTCTTCGAGTAAGAGAGGTTTCGACTTATCGAAGTTTTCGAGTTATAGAGGGTGACCTAAATAATATTCGACTTATAGAGGCTCGTAAAAATTCGCCAAATATAGTGGAAATATTCTTTATTTTGGGACGTACATACAAGTTATGCAAAATGTAACATATTTTAGTACATATGTACATGGTAGACAATGGTTGTTCATGCACTATCATTTACAGGGTTTTGGAAAAAATCTGTTATTTTGCTCTGTTTTAACTTATGCTGGCAGTCAATTGCATTTTTGACCGCGAACAGAGTTGCGAATTGCATTTTCAACTGAGAACAGAGCTACGAATACGTTATCATCAATGTTAATATAGATTTTTCTAGGAAAATTCGAACTTCGTTCGAAGTCCGTCTTTTTTTACGCCAAATTTCGTCACTCGTGGCGGTAGTAGTCTTCTGCACGCCGTAAAGCGTATTTAAGAGATAACTAGCGCCACGTACAGAGTAAAACAGGAACTAAAAAATGCGGACAGAATGCGTAGCGTTTTACGTCATTGCATGAAGCGCTTCGAGTTGTAGAGGTCAGGGTATTGGAACTTCGAGTTATAGAGGTAACCTTCGACTTGTAGAGGTCGGGTATCTTTAAATTCGAGTTACAGAGGCGAAATCATGGCCCTTGATACGTTCGAAAAACTTCGAGTTACTTTCTGTTTTTTCTTCGAATTACAGAGGTTTTCGCAAGGGAACAGACTGAGTCTCAGACTTATCGAGGTTTTCGAGTTATAGAGGTTCGAGTTAGCGAGGTTCGACTGTAATAGGTTATTTCGAAAAACAAAAAATAGTCGCTTTTTTTAATCAGTCCAATGTTCATGAAGGAAACTCGACGAACGCGGCCTGGAAAATGGTGGAGCCACGTGCAAAGTCCTAATTCACAAAAAAATTTCAAAATTCAAAGTTTTTAAGGCCAGAAGGAATATAAGAAGAACGAAATTCGCACTTGTGGCGCAGATTTTATTCCCATAAAATCACGATAATCATTCACAGCCGAAATGACCACAAGGTCGTAAATGTCTGGGGCGCCCATCCACGAAGGACATGGATCACGTAGTTCTTATAGCAGAGCTCACGTACATTATACGCGCAACCGTACCGAGGATATATAATCCGTTCGTCACTCCTCGTCGTTGTCGTATACGCAGGCTTGAAATATATGTACACACGAGACTATTGTGGAAGCGAGAGCAATGAAAGAAGCGACGAAGAGGTGAAAAAGTGTCTTGGCTTCGTTTCGAACCGTCGGCGACAACGACGAAGAAGAGGCGGTCGTTGCGTCGGCAGAACAACGACGAGCGATGAGAAACAGCAAACACACATCGTCAACGCGGTCTTCACAAAAGCCTTGACATCAAAGTCCGAGTCTTCAATAGTTTTTTTTCAATTTAACTATGGTCGGAAAAAAATTGATTTGTATGGATCGACTCAAGGATGGTGGAGGGTGGAATATTTTTGGTTTATTCAACGCTTATTTCATGAAAAAAGAGTGCGCATCTTTCGATGGTACTTTATTTTTGAAGGTATAAATACTTCAAGATTTTTTCGAGATTCAAACGACAAAAAATATTGTTTAAATATGGCGGATTTGATCATTCAATTGGTAAAGTGAATTTTACTTTGCCAACCCCAAACGCAGAGTTAGTTTCTCCTACAAAAACACCATTTTTATTTTTTTCCCTCGGTACATTTCGTGCGTGTGCCGAGATATACATTTATTCTTGAATCTCTTGACTTTTAATCTGTGCGAGCTTACTTATTCCTTTATTTTCCACGCTCGCTCGCACCTATTCTCAGCTGAGACGATCCCACCGCGAACCGACGGCGACGCACGGAAATTCCTCCCGTGGGAAAGCAGCAAAAAGCTTCTGTCGCGTGTCTCGCAAACTCATGCTCATTTTTTTCTTTCACGGAAACTCGTCGTGTACAGCGAGGGAACATTTTTATCATACATTCAAGAATATCGCATAAGGATGCTTGAAATCGGATTCATAACATTCTATCAAGAAAATTGGTCTCATGGGAATCGCTTTTCAAATAAAATGCACGGAATCGATTGGGGGTAGAAAAATACAAAATTGGGTAAATAGAAATTTTAAGAATAAACCTGAAGGAATCGTGACCGTTGAAAAAAGATTCATATGAAGACGATAATAAATTTATCAATTTTAATTAATCACACAGCAGTGGAAATGCATCAATATTCTTGAAATAAAAATTGCTCCTTCCCGAAATCTATGCACTGAAAGTGAAATTTTATTCCATTTACATGAACTCTCTTCAGAGGGTATTCTGATCTAGAATTTTGACAAAATCAATTTTTTGTGCATATTCCCAAAGTTTAGATCTTTGAGAATATATTCTCAAAAGGAAATTTTTCAATTCCAATAATTGACGGAGTTATAACTATTTTAGTGACGCAGCAACAACGTTTATCACGTGTCAGGAAAATTGGACTGTAGACATTTTTCTCAAAACTACTTTTCTCAATACGGTTGACATGATATTTTGAGTTCTATTCAACCGCGATTTACTTCAAATTTCTAACCAATCTTTAATGTATAACTCTCTATCGCCCCTACCACTTTTGTATTGAAATTATTATTTTTTACTATTGCAAAAAAATTAAAAACTATGAAAAAAAAGTCGAAAAACACCTTTTTTCCAGAAAACCGCCATTTTGCGAATTTTTTCCGGTTTTTTTTTTGAGGTAGGGGCTAAAACGATATTTTTACTAATTAAGAATCTTTTTAGGCACTCACTCATTTATGACAGAAAGTGCCTATTGCAATCGCCTCGAAATCTGTGTCGGATGTCCGTCCAGACCCAGATCTCAGAAACCGGTGTACGGAATTCAATTTCCTTTGGAGGGTAGTTGTGTATGGTTGTAATCTCTATGCCCAAGGAGTTTAAATCCAAACGGATATTGTAAAACAAAGATTTTTGAAAAAAATTGCCATTTTTGAGCAAAAAAAGACGTTTTATGATCATATGTAGTTGAAACTTGGAATTTCTCTAACGAATTGTTCTCTAACCCACAGAATGTGTCTATATGATTGTAAACAAATGTCTGACGAAGTATGAATCCAATCAGACACTATTAAGGTTGCAATTTGGCAAAAAACATGATTTTAACCAAAAAATGCTATTTCTATCTATATGCACTTGGATCTCCGAAGTTCACGGACGAATTTTTCTCTAACTCACACGATGTCTGTATATAATTGTAAACAAATGTCCCACGAAGTATTAATCCGATCAGAGACCATTAAGTTTATAATTTTTGCAAAGAAAACACAATTTTTAACGAAAAAACAGCTATTTCTGTCCATATGCACATGGATCTCCGAAGTTCACGGACGAATTTTTCTCTAACTCACACGATGTCTGTATATGATTGTAAACAAATGTCCCACGAAGTATTAATCCAATCAGAGACCATTAAGTTTACTATTTTTGCAAAGAAAACACAATTTTTAACGAAAAAACAGCTATTTCTGTCCATATGCACATGGATCTCCGAAGTTCACGGACGAATTTTTCTCTAACTCACACGATGTCTGTATATGATTGTAAACAAATGTCCCACGGAGTATTAATCCGATCGGAGACCATTATGTTTACAATTTTTGCAAAGAAAACACAATTTTTAACGAAAAAAGGCAATTTCTGTTCATTCGCACTTGGATCTCCGAAGTTCACGGACGAATTTTTTTCTAACTTACAGAATTTCTGTATATGATTATGAACAAATGTCCCATGAAGTTTCAATCCAATTAGACACTGCTAAGTGAATAACTTTTACACAAAAACAATATTTTTAACAAAAAAAATACTACTTTTCTCACTGACAGAATTTCTATATGACTGTAAACAAGCACATTAACACTCTCACGTTTTCACGTAAAGCATAGACCGGCGCACGCGACGTCGCCACGTACGTCACGACGCCGCTACGCCACGTACAGAGAAAAGAGGAACTAAACACGACCTGAGCGCGCCAAATTCAAAACCCATATTTCGCTCTTATAAAAAGTACATGGTTCTTTTGTGTGCTTACGCTCTATTGGCAATATGGCGATCACCCACGCGTTTTAAACGTGAAAAAACAGAATCTGAGCATTGATTAATAACCGAAAGCTTTTTTTACTTATTATAAATGGACTAATAATCATTAAATGATTAAAGTGTTATGATAAATAAGCCCATCTCAAATGTCACTAATATTCTTCATTACTGCCTAATATTGTAACAATTCTGTGAATATAATCTATCAAAACATTTAAATAATATGATTGTCTAGATACTTTTATATCATATTGATTATATTCAAATCTGTCTTTTTAATTATAATTAATAGAATTTATACGACTACTCGATGTTCACAATGAATCAAAGAGTTTAAATAACGGTGTGAGTGCCTATTAAAACGTCCCTAAGGGACATGTTAACCAACATTCAAAATATATCACAAAAACAAAATATATGATTATAATATTATGAAATTGTGAGTGCCTACTAATATAATTCTTAAAATTCGGTCATTACCTTTATGAATCATTGCCGCCATTGAGAATGAAAAATGTGACTCAATATTATCAAAAACAATGTTCAATAACATAAAAACAATATAATATTTACATACCGAATAAATTAAGATAATGGTCAAGAATACGGAGCGCAAAGCCCCCCAACAAAACGTTAAGGGGGGTTTGGGGGGCGGAGCCCCCCAATAAAACGTGAGCGCTCCGCGCGACGCAACATTGTCGCGCGAAGCGCGACAATGTTGAGTAGCGCGGAGCGCGGGGGGGCTTGGGGGGCGGAGCCCCCCAACGAGTACGCGAAGCGTACTTGTTTAAATTTTGTATCGGATTACTAGAACGGTTGCAATCGTATAAATCAGGTTTTCTTTACCCCCAACTTTACCAGCTTATCATTTACTTAATTTTAATTTTTTTTTCTCGAAAATTTGTTTGTGTATTGTCAAAATATCAGTAAATATGTTGTAAAAAACGAATGGTAAAAACATTTTTTGTTTTTTTTTTATCGAGCTCGACGAAACGCTCAAAATATATGTCCCTAGACGAAAATACCGTCTGAAAACAAGATTTATTGAAATGTGTGAAAATAAAAAGTTGAAATTTCTAATTCAAACTCACACTCAAAATTCTTGACACTATCGACAAAACTTACAAACTGATTGTCACAACGCCCGAGCACGAAAAATCGTATATTCGTGTGCCCAATGTGTGCAAGGACTCTTTATTCATTTTTTTTTCGTCCTTCCTTCAAAATGTTTTTGCCATTCTTTTGGGTTTTCCCTTTCTCTTTTTTTTTCGTAAACTTTGTGCGTATTATTAGGAGGAAGCGTAGGGAAAGATGCAGGTATTCGAGCAAGATGGAAAAAGAGTTGCTCCTAAGTTATACGTGTGTTCCTTTACGCAGGAGTGAGAAAGACATCCGTGTGTGTGTGTGTGTTTGTGTGGGTCCCATGTCCGCTGACGAGGGCGAGGCCCTCACGAAGCGAATACGTGCACATCAGTAAGAAGGTAAAAACGCACGAACCCGAAGGTAAACGTGACGCGGCGGAACGTCCGAGAGCGGTTGGACGACGAGGACGAAGAAGACGACTCCAACGACGACGACGACGACGAAGAGTAAAAGAGAGAAACAGAAAAATCGTGGACGGAAGAAACGAGCAGAGTCTCTTGCGATCCTCTTCGTTCCTCTCGTCTTCGTTCCTCTCTCGCTCTTTCTCTCTTTCTGGTCGCCCACGACTCTTCATCGCGCGTAAAAAACAAAGCGATACGCGAAACTATGCATTGTCCTGCCGAGGAAGAGTCCTGAATTACAATTGCGAGTCATCAGGATGAGGTGCATGAAAAAGGACGCACTGTGACTTTCACCCAAAAATAAAATGGATATTTCAGTCAAATCCGAGCTGACCGAGTATGTATTTTGCCAAAGAGCATTTTTCGTAAGATCTCAGTTATTTTTTTGACAAACGGACAAATTCATCGAACTGAATAAGTGTTTCCAAAAGTTTTCTACTGAAGAAAATTGATCGTTTTGATTGTCGGGGAAATCTGGTCAGTATCAAAGCTAATGTCTTCATTGAACTGAAAATTATTAAGGTGCGTTGTCATCGCATGAGGAATAAGAGAATAGAGCACTACTTATTCAAGCAGACGCCAAAGATTCAGTCATGTTGAACTGTTAATATTCTCATTGCTGAAAAGGTATTGTTAGACATTTTTATACAAAAAAGGCTGAAAAAGACAACCTTTTTAATCATGTTAATCGGGTTAACTGAAAAGCTGTTTTGGAAATATTTATCAAACAAAAAGGGATACCAGTGACCCAGACTGAAAAATGTCGCAGAAAAATGTCACTTCCTGAATAATGTCCAAAATAATCGGTTTTTAAAAACAAGAATTCAAAGTCGACTTGTGTCTTTCTTGCTAAAAAGACAATCATTTTAGTCCTGTCAAGCTAATTAACTGAAAAGCTATTTTTGAAATACTTCTCCAAATAAAAAGGGATACCAGTGACCCAGACTGAAAAATGTCGTAAAAAAATGTCACTAATGTCCACAATAATCGTTTTTTACAATCAAGGATTTAATACCGACTTGTGTCTTTCTTGCCAAAAAGACAATCATTTTAGTCCTTTTAAGTTAATTAACTGAAAAGCTATTTTCGGAATACTTCTGCAAATAAAAAGGCATACCAATGACCCAGATTGAAGAATGTCGTAGAAAAATGTCACTTGCTGAATAATGTTCACAATAATCGTTTTTTTTTTAATCAAGGATTTAAAGTCAACTTGAGTCTTTCTTGTCAAAAACACAATCATTCTAGTCCTGTTAAGCTAATCAACTGAAAAGCTGTTTTTGAAATACTTCTCCAAATGAAAAGGGATACCAATGACCCAGACTGAAGAATATCGTAGACGAATGTCACTTGCTGAATAATGTCCACGATAATCGTTTTTTTAAATCAAGGATTTAAAGTCAACTTGTGACTCTCTTGCCAAAGAGACAATCGTTTTAGTCTTGTCAAGTTAATTAACTGAAAAGCTATTTTCGGGATACTTCTGTAAATAAAAAGGGATACTAATGACCCAGATTGAAAAATGTCGTAGAAAAATGTCACTTGCCGAATAATGTCCACAATAATCGTCTTTTAAATCAAGGATTCAAAGTCAACTTGTGTCTTTCTTACCCAAAAAGACAATCATTTTAGCCCTGTTAAGCTAATCAACTGGAAAGCTGTTTTTGAAATACTTCTTCAAATGAAAAGGGATACCAATGACCCAGACTGAAGAATGTCGTAGAAAAATGTAACTCGCTGAATAATGTCCACAATAATCGTTTTTTAAATCAAGAATTCAAACTCAACTTGTGTCTTTCTTGCCAAATAGACAATCATTTTAGTCCCCTTAAGCAAATCAATTGAAAAGCTGTTTTTGAAATACTTTTCCAAATAAAAAAGGATACCAATGACCCAAACTGAAAAATGTAATAAAAGAATGTCACTTGCTGAATAATGTCCACAATAATCGTGTTTTAAATCAAGGATTCAAAATCAACTTGTGTTTTTCTTGCCAAAAAGACAATCATGTTAGTTCTGTTAAGCTAATAACTGAAAAGCTGTTTTTAAAATACTTCTACAAATAAAAAGGGATACTAATGACCCAGACTGAAAAATATCACTGACTTTTCTCTCGGAATGTAGCCAAAGAAGTCCCGATTCATTTAATAATATTCAAGGCAAATCAACAAAGGTCAAAAAAAACCTTCATCGTTCCAAACTTGTCGACCATTTACTAACGTCCACAACCATCGATATTTTTAACCAAGGATTCAAAGTCCACTTGTGCCCGTTTTGCCAAAAAGAAGAGAACGAAGGGAGGAATGTCATAGAAACGAGGAAAGACCAATGAAACATTGTTCCGGTATACAGGCATAGTTCAATGGTCATCAGCTGCTTGGCCCGCCGAAAATTTCGATGGGCCCACGTGTGTATATAAACGCAGGGATCAAAGATGCGGTTCTCGTGTCCGCATACTCCACCGGTTACGCTGCGAAGGCGATACACCTGTCGCTACCGGTCGCCCAATACACACACACACACACACACACACACACACACAAACGATGTACAAGCTCATATATATCAACGGTTGTTCGGGTGGCGTTTTATCTCAGTTGTTCTATCGGCCATCTATCAAATTGGCCGGTGCTCGGGGTGGATACGCGCGTATATGACCGCGACGCCGGCCCTCAAGGGCCACTCTTCTGTGACCATCGCACGGTTAGTCTCCTTCTCTCTGAGCGAATGAGACAGAGCTGTGAAAGTGAGCGTGACAGTGCTTATCCGCGAGTGTTTTGGCCGTGACGATGACATGAGTAACCGAGGGAAGAAAAACGAAAAAAAACGTCGTCATGGACATGGACGACACACGCACAAGACTCTGGAGGCAAAGGCCCTTAAAGAGAGACTGCTTATTACATTTTTTTGTTGTTTGGCCCCAGAGGCAAAAGACACGCGTGCCTCAAGAGCGAGAAAGAGCGATAGAGGAAACCACGTATCGGATGAGGGGGCCATACCATGAAATCTCACCTGCTGCTTCTTGACTTCTTGAAGGCCCGCGATCAAAGACAGTGTGTGGCAAAAGGGCGATGGAAAAACGACTCACAGATACACACTCAGTTAGTTTGAGACCGACTTCCATATTTTTGTCTCCCTTTCCCTGGTGGCCTTTTTACGACGCTAAACTCGGACCCTGGTATCGCTTCATCTACTTGGCACGAAGAAAAAAGAAGAAAAAAAAGCCAACAAGAAATAACTTCCGGCTTGGGATAGAGTGGGCTATTGCACGCTCGTCTTCCGCTCGCGGTTTTATCTCCTTCCACCATCGCCAGGCAATCAACGTGTTTTTTTTCTTTCCTCATCTTCGGTACAACTTTTTTCGATTTTACACGTCACATGTAAGCGGCGACAAGATCATAAGAAAGAGAGGGCACATTTGAGTGGTATTTTTCCACCGTTTATTTTGATTCGAATCAATTTTCGAGCCGTCAGAGCCAGGGCGGAACCTCTCCGTGGCTTTTGAGGTACCAATTTTCCAGAAAATGGCTTCACAGCCTTCGGTTCCCCCTTTGTCTTTGTATCTTCCATTTTGTAGCCGCTAAGATACGAAGCGATTTGATCAGAATCCAGCAATTGTGTTTTTTAACACTGCTATAAAGTTAGTGCCTTGTGATGTATCTAAAAAATTTATTGAAATCTCCGAGTCATTGTTGTTGTTTTATTCGTACTACGATATTTCATGAAAAATTCATATTATTAAAATTATTTTGAAACTTGAGAAGATAGCAACCGGGCAACTTTTCAATTTTTCTCCGGCAATTCATATTAAAGTGTTAATCAATTTAAAATCGCTGGAGAGTTTTTGATGTGAAAACATCTTTAGCGACACTTTTAATTGAAAAGTGTCCCCAAAAAGCGTTATGGTCCGTCGAAAAAAATTTGTGAATACTTAATTGAAAAGTGTCTTCAAAAAGCGTTACAGCTCTCCGAAAGATTTTATGAATAATTGAAAATTTATGAATAACTGAAAAATATTGTCCAAGAATAATAATTAATAATTAATTGCCCAATTAATAATAATTGAAAAATGTCCTCAAAAAGCGTTACGGCCTTTCGAAAAAAAATGCCTAAATTAAATCCTGTTTTTCGTTGTCATTGAATGTATTGATACAAAAAAATTCAGCATAATAACTGCAAAATCAGCAAAGTTCGAGCACCTACAAACAATTTTCAAAAAATTGAAATTCCCGCCAAATTCACAATTGTTTTGCAATTTCGGAAAAAAATATTATAAAAGGATATAGCTCGAGTATTTACACAATTTGGGACATTTTTGACCTACTGACGTAAAAATGTCAGTACGTGAAACTTTCGTTATGAGAAAGCAAATTTGAGGCAAAAAAATTATATATTATTTCGAATATAAAATTTATGTATTATATTTTAGTTACCATTCATTGAAATTCAATATTAAAGTATTAAAATATTGATATTAAAATTCTTTCACGCTAAAGATGTTTTCACATAAATTTTTATTTAATGAATCCTCGTAGTGTAATCATTGGTTTTTCCAAAACATTGAAGAAAAAACGTTATTTTTACTAGAACGCAAAAATTAGCTTGGCAAATTTCCATTTATTAAAAAATATAAATGCAGATAATAAATAAAAAGCTCCGAAAATATTTTTGAAATAATGTACACCATTCGAAACAAGAGCGCAGCAAATCTAATTTTCTTCTCACGCTTACATCCGGGACTCACATAGGGGAGTGACGTACGTTGGCGGTTATGGGATTTAAAAATTGATTGCGCACCTACGTATTTTCCTCTCTCGCCGGGAGTGGAATTTGTTTTATCGGAAAATCATAAAGCACTTAATAACGTTCATTAGAGAGAAGCGCAATTGTGCGCCGCACGGTTTGCTCGTATATATATACGCGTAATCATAATTCCGTTTGATAGGTAATTAAGCGAGGGAGCAGGTAATTGCGTTAATTGAGAAGTGAGGCCAAGACCGAGACCGTGTGCACTGAGCAAGCGGACTCTCTCGCTCTTGTTCGTGAAAAATGCAAGAATCGCGTTAAAGGGCTGCTCTCACATGTGGCGGCAAAGCTCCCCACGAATAATATCTCTCGTTTCTCTCGCGCCTCCTCCCGCAGTCTTTCATTTTCCGCGAGATCCCGAGCGAGAGAAAAGAAAAAAAGGAGAGAGCTTTAATTACACCGAAACGAGATGCGCGCTCGTACAGCTCACAAAGCGGCGTTCGTAACATATCTTTTCAGCAAAACTGTTATTCCCGAGCGATCTATCTCTCTCGTTAGTATATTACTCATAGATATACCCACTAACTAACAAACTTCCACCACGCGATAATCGCGTGCAGAGGCAATCTCGTACGCGGACGTTGGAAAATTCTTGACAATGCGTCGTCAAGCCTCGAAGGTTTTTCACCAGTACCATCATCAAGAAAAACACGCAACATACAAAACTGATAGCATAAAAAGAATTCAGGGCCAAGTGATAGATTCATCGAGTCAGCATTAGAGACTAACATTAGAGTTAGCATTAGAGTTAGTGTTAGAGTTAGCATTAGAGTTAGCATTAGAGTTAGCGTTAGAGTTAGCATTAGAGTTAGCATTAGAGTTAGTATTAGAGTTAGCATTATAGTTGGCATTAGAGTTAGCATTAGCATTAGAGAGCTAAAATGCTGCATATTGTACGAGCCGCGAAAAAAATGGTTAGTTAGGACAACCAACTGATTATTAGTTGAGTAAATTTTGGTTATCGTAACCATCTGCTTCGTTACAATAACCACCCAACATTAGTACCATCTACTATTCATAGTTAGTTGACACGACTAGTCAACACAATTGAATTGATTAGTCAGTCTAACTAATAAAATAGTATTCGAGAGGGTAAAGGATGGACAACGAATTTTATAGACATTGTAGCCAACTATACGATCATATTTGCAGACTTGTCAGTACCCCAAAAATCCGCCAGATGGCTTCCTCTCGCACAAACAAACTTTCCCCTCGACGCTTTTAGCCGTTCCAAGTTCGTCTATGTTTGATATCCTTATATTTTAGTATAGATATTTGATACTAAACGGCAAAACGCAAGATGATCGAATCCGAAATGGATTCCCATAAAAAAGGGTATTTTTTCTTTTACCTTCTCTTGAATAAAATACGAAGCTTTACGAAATTTTCATCTTCATATGTGTAGCAATATTTAAAAATATTGTGTAGATATAAAAAAAAAATTATAATAAACCACGAGCAAAATAGTTGATACACCATTTCACTCGCGATTGGCCGAACTAAAAAATTAGTTAGTCTGCCATTTATAAACCAACCATATAAAAATGGCTGATCCAACCAACTTCTCGTCTGGCGCTCAGAGCAACATGAGATAGTTGGTTGAGTCAACTAATTTTCTTTGTTACCACAGCTAAGTTTTTTTTTCCGTGGGGAAAGAAGGAAGTCACGTGAAAATTAGTCAAATTGTTCCTCTTCTTCCTTCGTCCCCTTGAAAAGCATGATTCTTGAGCTTGGCCTCTGCTCGAAGCATTTCTTGGTACCACGGAAGAAGACACTCGCTATATAGCTTTTCGTTGGATCGATAAAAATGATTCGAAAGTATATTTATGCGTATGGAAGAAACGTATCGGGGTCTTTGCGATTTATCGCAGCTATATCGCGAATAATTCGAACCCCCCGGTTTTCTCCGCTTTTGCGCCGAGCGCTTGGTTCAACGAAGAGGAAGAAAATAAAGGACAAAGAAACTAGAATGGCCACTCGAGACGAAGTCGATCTTCTGGTCCCTCGTAAACTTTCCTTCGTAATGGGTGGGCCGTTTTTCCCGCAATTATGTTCCCGCGGAAATAAGATACCAGAAACCATCGAGATGAGGAGCAATCTCATGTGTTATCGCCATAGACCCCATAATAGTTGATATTATACGTATACTTCTGCATGGGACATTTCGTTAAAGTAAATTTTTCGTATTCGGAATGCCTTTTCTCTCAAACTCTTCGAAATTGAAGCCCAGAAAGCGTTAAATTTAGCGTTTCATCAGGCTTTGATGAAATTAATGAAATAAATTATTTTACGTGATTTTCTTCATTATCTAGATGAAAAATGCCGCCTTTTATCCTTGCCCTTGATAATCAACCAAACAAAGATTGGATTCATCAATGTTACTATTTTGGCTGCATCGGTTTAGAAACATCTAGAGTTAAGTAAAATCGTTGGAATTAATTTTTTTTTAAAAGGTCCCTTTCAGCACGGAATACCTCGTATTATTGTCATAGAGCCGTGGAAAATATGTGGACGACATCTGTCGGCGGTTACGAGACTTCGAGAGTGGCTAGCAAAATCCTCTGCCCAATCTCCGCAGCGTAATGCCCCGAAATATGCCACTTATTTCACCAAAAAGTATTGCGCAATATATGGCGAAAAATATGTCGCATAATACGGCAGTAACACCTTCTGATATTAGCACTTTTTATGCAAAGAGACGACGTTATAGCGCGACGTATACGACGGTGTGTCGTGTGGCCATTATTAGAGGCCCTTGGAAATTACGAGTCTCCGCTACGTCAGAGATTTGCGATGCTGAATTTTGTTTTTTTTCCTCGACGATATGAAAATCCAACGTTTTGATTTTTCCGAAGGATTTTGAAAGGATCACGTTTCCGACTAGGAACTTTGGGTAATTTTGCGCCTTTTTTTCTTTCAATTGAAATCAAATGTAACGCGGCAAGAGAAATTGATTAATTCAGCGTGGATTAAGGATGTTGAATCCCAAATCACAAATGATGAGAAAATTCTGAAAATTTGGTATGTTTTTGGATGAATTATTTAAGAGGTCGTGTAAAAATTTCACGACGATTAGGAAGCTCGTTATCGAACAATTAACATTAACATATTAAATTAAATGTAGTCTTATGGAAACTGATATAACTTTGCGATAAGTTTTTTTTTTACACGACCTCTTAAATACTTAATACAAAAACATACCAAATTTTCAGAATTTTCTCATCATTTTTCATTTTAACCCTTAAGGAGGTTGAAGTAATGATGATAGAATTCTGAAAATTTAATATGTTTTTCCATGAAGTATTCAGGAGGTCGTGTAAAAATTTTACGACGATTAAGAAGCCATTTATTGAACAATCACCATTATATGATTTTATAGGGACTCAACATCCTTAAGGGAGTATTCTGGTCTAGAATTATGAAAAAGTCAATTTTTTTTCTGCATATTCTTAAAGTTCAGACCTTTAAGAATATATCCTCGAAGAAAATTTTTTCATTCCAATAATTTACGGAGTTGTAGCTATTTTAGTGACGCAGCAACACCCGTCACAACGGAGCGTAGTTTTCAGGGGGTATTCTGGTCTAGAATTTAGAAAAAATTTTGTTTTTGCATGTTCTTAAATTAAGTCTGGACCTTTAAAAATATATCCTCCAAAAGAAATCTCTAAATTCCAATAATTTACGGAGTTATACCTATTTTAATGATGCAGCAACTACGCCCGTCACGACGGAGCAAATTGGACTATATTTTCTCACAACTATACTTTTCTGACGGCTGACATGATACCTCGAGTTCTACTTTAGCGATTTACTTCAAATTTTTCACCAATCTGCAATGTATAACTCTCTATCACCCATCCCACTTTTGTATCAAAATTATTTTTTTTCCTATTGTAAAAAAATTGAAAACTATGAAAAAAGAGTCGAAAAAGGCCTTTTTTGTTCAGACAGCCGCCATTTTGCGAGATTTTTTTTCCCCGTTTTCTCTGAGGTAGGAGCTATTACAACATTTTTACCAATCAAGAATCTTTTTTCAATTTTGTATCGGATGACTAGAAAGGTTCTTGTCCTGTCAGCCAGAAGACCCCTTTTTACCCCTAATTTTACCAGCTTATAACTTCTTTAATTTTTGTTCTCGACATTTTTTTTGTTTATTGTCAGAATATTAATAAATATGTTGTAAAAAAAATGGTAAAAATATATATTTGTTTATCTAGCTCGACAAAATGTAGGTCTCTAGACCAGAATACCTTAATGTAGATATCTCGCACGAAGTGACGGATAATAATTCGGGAATTCCATCGAAGGGACAAGGGGAGAGGTTAATGTACATAAAGATGTTTGCGCGGATACAGTGAGTTATTTCGGCATGCATGAATTTACAACTGGCCTTTTGTATAAGAGCGTAGCGCTCGTGTGCACGCCTCCACTTTTCCTCAGGGCGCGCGCTCCACGAATGCGTATTCATGAGATGGAGAAGCTCTCTTTATAAACGTTTCGCAGTTAAACGATACGAATTAAAATGTGCATTTCTCGGACCGTATAGCGTTTCAAGGCAATATATATCTATATATACACACGCGCTACGAACACACGAGCCATTATATTCATTCCGATTCTTGTGTTTTGCTTCCCTCTCGGTAATTTCACCGTAGATTCTTCGCTCCTGCAACTTTTGTTTTCCTCATTTCGTCGGCAAAAACATGTGATGATTATACATGATTACGCGATATATCGGTCGC
>OX333072.1:17628150-17633150 GCA_946863875.1 Alloplasta piceator
ACAGAAACAATTGTAGATCAGACAATGACTGCTATTGTGGCCGCCTGCGACGCGTCAATGCCACTACGGTGCACTAGAGGGAACAAGCGCCCAAACTACTGGTGGAACGCGGAGATTGCCGAGCTGCGGAAAAAGTGCCTGGCACTGCGGCGTAAGTCCGTCAGGACGAACCGCAGACGACAAGCAGGCCAAGAGAATAATTTCTCCACCGAGCTCGACACAGCCAAGAAGGCACTAAAGCGTGCCATCAAGAGAAGTAAAAACCAGAACTGGAGGAAACTATGCGCTGAGCTGGACGTGGACCCCTGGGGAAAGGCATACCAGATAGCGGTCAAAGGATTGGGTAAGCAAGAGCGCGTGCCTCTCATGGAACCATCCACCATTGAAACAATTATAAGCGACCTCTTTCCACGACATCCACGGAGAAAACCCAGAGAATACAACGCGGCCGCGCTGGTAATGCCTTTTACTAGTGTAGAACTCCAGGAAGCCGCGAAAACCCTAAAGGCCGGCAGAGCCCCCGGACCGGACGGAATCCCTGTCAGGGTAGTCAAAACCATAGCCAAGGAGTGCCCCAATGTTCTTCTCACGATGTACAACGCCTGCCTGGAGACGGGCACCTTCAGCCAACGGTGGAAACGTCAACGACTGGTGCTACTCGACAAGGGAAAGGGTCCACCTGTAACGTCATCCTCTTACAGGCCACTCTGCTTGCTCGATGTCGCGGGGAAACTGCTGGAAAAGCTGATCAAGATGCGCCTAACAGCCAACATAGTCAACGCCGGCGGGCTCTCGGCTAATCAGCATGGTTTCCGAAAGAAACGATCGACGATCACAGCCATCGACCAAGCCCTCGCCATCGTGGAGCAGGCTTGGTCTGGGAACCACCGATCCCGTAAAGTAAGCATCCTCCTCACGTTTGACGTGAAAAACGCGTTCAACTCAGTGGGCTGGGAGGATATACTTGACGCTCTGAAGACGCACTTCAATGTCGAACAGTACGTCCTCAACATAGTGGACGACTACTTTCGCGAACGGACTCTAGAATACGACACGACCGAGGGCACTCGCGTCACAGAGGTCACAGCTGGCGTCCCTCAAGGGTCTGTCCTAGGCCCAGATTTCTGGAACGCGCGTTACGACGACCTCCTCGCCACGGAGTTCATGCGCGACACCCACCTGGTGGGGTACGCCGATGACATCGCGGGGATCGTTATCGCGGACAGCAACGAGGATGCGCGCCGGAAAATAGACCATCTGGTACGGAGATTATGCAACTGGCTAAAAAAGCACGGACTCGAGCTAGCTGCCAGTAAAACAGAGATGGTGGTTCTCACGAGGCAGCGATGGTTCGATAAGCCTTTCACTGTTGACGTCGGCGGAGCGCTCGTCGAGGCCAGGAGATCAGTCCGATACCTCGGCCTCCAACTCGATGAAAAGCTCACCTTCCAAGAACACTTGATAAGAACAGCGGACAAGGCCAACGGCGCCGTATCGAAGCTTTCGAGGATCATGCTGAACGTTGGTGGCCCCCGCTACGCGAAAAGGCGGCTACTAATAAGCACGGTAAACTCGATTATGCTTTATGGAGCGGAAATCTGGGCAGACCAGCTTGCACACCGGAACTATCGGCGCAAATTGGCGTCAGCGCAGAGACGGGCCGCTCTCCGAGTCGCCTGCGCGTACCGCACGGTGTCAGAGGCGGCAGTCCTGGTCATAGCCAAAGTACCCCCCATAGACCTCCTGGCGAACGAGCGTAGAAGGCTCCATCAACTGCGCATCCTAGGCGTTCTGGACGATGACTCCAAGGACCTCGAGCGGACGAAAACGAACGAGGAGTGGGAAAGGAGATGGCAAAACGGTAGCACCGGGAGATGGACAGCTGGACTCATCCCGGTGATAAAAACATGGGTTAGCTGCGATCATGCCGAGACGAACTTCTACATGACGCAGCTGCTTACCGGACATGGCGCCTTCAACGCTTACCTGCACCGAATGGGCCTACTGTCCAGCCCAACGTGTAGTTACTGCCCGGACAAAGTCGATGACGCGGAACACACTTTCTTCCACTGCAGCAGGTGGGCGGAGGAACGCAGCACGGTAGCGGACTCCGCTGGAGAAGACATCCATCCTGGTAACTTGATACCCCTCATAGCGAGCTCAAAGCCAATGTGGGAGGAGGTCATGAAGTTTGCGGAGAAAGTGCTGAGGGTTAAGAGGCTCGAACAGCAACAACACGGAGCAGACGCCTAAAGGCGTATCAGGGGTTGCAGTGAAGTAATGCGAAAGCAGTTTCCGGTGCAACCACCCTCGCCATCGTGAGGGGAGAAGTGAGGAGGTGGTTTTTAGTGGGTATAGCCATGCGTAACACCGCAGCATGGAAGAGTCCCACACTACCAACCAAAACAACTCGGTTGGTGTGCCTAAATGCATTTTTAACACCTCCTCAAAAAAAAAAAAAAAAAAAAAAAAACTACTACTACTACTACTACTACTACTACTACTACTACCACTACTACTACCACTACTACTACTACTACTACTACTACCACCACTACCACTACCACTACAACTACCACTACTACTACTACTACTACCACTACCACTACCACTACAACTACCACTACTACTACTACTACTACCACTACTACTACCACTACTACTACAACTACCACTACTACTACTACTACTACCACTACTACTACTACTACTACTACTACTACTACAATGCAACCTAGGGCGCAGATGGACTGCGCAGGCGCTCCTGCATCAGCTCACAGTGGAACACGATACTGATATCTGCATCATATCAGAGCAGCATGCAAACATGCCCACCGCATCCTGGCTTTCGGACTCGGCAGGCACGGCCGCGATTTGGATAAACAACCCGAACATGCATGCTCTCGACAGTGGGCGCGGCGACGGTTTCGTCTGGGTGAGGTTCCGTGACTACACCCTTATGAGCTGCTACTTCTCTCCGAATCGAGGCATAACAACGTTCAGACGCCAAGTGGCAGACCTGGAAGATTGCGTAAGACACGTCGGCGGCGAGGTCATCCTCGCCGGTGACTTCAACGCAAAGGCTACGGAATGGGGGATGAGTTGGAGCGACACCAGGGGAAACGAACTCGCGGACATGGCTGCGCGGCTCGACCTGGTAATACTCAACAACGGAAGCACCACCACTTTCAGGAGACCGGGATATCGAGAGACAATTCTCGACGTTACCCTAGCCTCATCAAACATCGCCGCAGAAGTTCGAAACTGGAAGGTCCTGGAAGGGTACAACGCCAGTGACCACCAGTACATAGAATTCTCCACAGGTCGCACGCTGTCCAGCGACGCAAACAGGGGAACTGCACAAATCCGCTGGAACGATAAAAGGCTTGACGTGCCCCTGCTTATCGAATTCCTCAAAAACCAGCCGAGACTGGAGAACAACGAACCAGTCAGCTCGGGAGCAGACGCTGAAAATCGCGTCAACCAAGTAATGGCAAACATCATCGCCGCCTGCGACGCGTCCATGCCGCGCAAATGCTCTCGCGCAAAAAGACGCCCAAACTACTGGTGGAATGAGGAAATCAGCAACATGAGGAAAAAGTGCCTGGTGCTCCGCCGCAAGTCCGTCAGAGCCAACCGCAGGCGACACGCTGACCAACCCGACCCTTTCTACGCCGAGCTCGACGAAGCCAAAAAGGCCCTTAAGCGTGCAATTAAAGAAAGCAAAAGCCGGTGCTGGAAAAATCTGTGCGCGGAACTGGACAACGATCCATGGGGCAAAGCCTACCAGATCGCGGTAAAAGGGCTGGGCAAACAAGGGCGTGTGCCTGTCATGGAGCCAGCAGACATTGAGAGGATCATAAATGATCTCTTTCCCCAGCACCCGCGGAGAGTACCAAGAGTAGACACGAGGACCACCTACGCGCCGCCCTTTTCGATAGCGGAGCTCCAGGACGCCGCTAGATCTCTGAAGCCGGGGAAGGCCCCTGGACCGGACGGAATTCCCGTCAGCGTCATCCGAGCTATAGCCAGGGAACATCCAGAACCGCTTCTCGACATGTACAATGCCTGCCTCGCCACAGGCACTTTTAGCCGCCGATGGAAGCGACAGCGACTGGTTCTTCTGGACAAAGGGAAGGGCCCACCAGTCACTTCTTCCTCGTACAGGCCTCTTTGCCTGTTGGACGTCGCAGGCAAACTGCTTGAGAAGCTTATCAAGGGTCGTTTAAACGATGAGATAAATAGGACCGGCGGTCTCTCCGGGAACCAGCACGGGTTCCGGAAGGGAAGATCCACAATCACCGCGATCGATCAGGCGATCAGCCACGTGAAAAGGGCCTGGTCTGGGAACTACCGGTCCCGCAAAGTCTGCATCCTGATGACTTTCGACGTCCAAAACGCGTTCAACTCGGTGGGATGGGAGGACATGTTGGATGCTTTGAAAACAGACTTCAATGTCGACGAATACGTCCTGAACATAGTGGACGATTACTTCCGGGATCGCACACTGGTGTACGAAACAACGGAGGGCACTAGAGCGCTGGAGGTCACCGCCGGCGTTCCACAGGGAGCGGTTCTGGGTCCCGACTTCTGGAACGCGCGCTATGATGAACTGCTGGCCACAGACTTCATGCGCGATACGCACTTGGTCGGGTACGCGGATGATATCGCGGGTATTGTCGTCGCAGAGAACGCTGAGGACGCGCAGCAAAAAATAGGACACCTAACGAGGCGTTTAGGCACCTGGTTGACCAATCACAGGCTTAAACTAGCAGCAAGCAAAACCGAGATGGTCGTGCTCACGAGACAGCGCAGCATTGAGAGACCTTTTGCAATCAACGTCGACGGCTCACGCGTCGTGGCAAAAAGGTCGGTCAGGTACCTCGGTCTCCAACTTGACGAGAAACTCACCTTCAGCGAGCATATTCGAAGGACGGCCGACAAGGCTAGCGGCGTCGTGGCAAACCTCTCAAGGATCATGCTGAACATCGGCGGCCCTC
>OX333072.1:17640650-17661603 GCA_946863875.1 Alloplasta piceator
GTACCGTCCTCTTTGTATGCTTGATACAGGGGGGAAAACACTCGAGAGGCTCATACGGGGCAGACACCGGGCAGCGGTAGAGACAGCTGGAGGACTCGCAGAGTCGCAACATGGTTTTAGGAAAAAAAGATCTACCATCGGCGCTATACGTGAGGTCGTCGAAGCAGCAACAAGAGCGTGGTTGGGTAACCATAGGACGAGAAGCGTCTCCGTGCTTCTCACATTTGACGTGAAGAACGCCTTCAACTCTATTAGGTGGAGTGACATCACGGAGTGCCTGATGAATAGTTTCAGAATCCCCGAATATCTACTCCGAGTCATAGAGGACTACCTCGACAACAGGAGGCTACTCTACGACACGACCGAGGGGCCCCGAAGTAAGTGCGTCACGGCAGGTGTCGCTCAGGGTTCTGCCCTGGGGCCTGATCTCTGGAACGTAGTGTACGATAGCATACTCAGGATGGCGCTCCCAGAAGGAGCAAAGTTGATCGGCTTTGCGGATGACATAGCAGCGGTGATCCCAGCAAGAAACGAGGAACAGGCGAGAATGCGAGTAAGCCGAGTTTCTCTTAGAGTGTATGACTGGCTTGCCCAGCATGGCTTGCAACTCGCTGCCGCGAAGACGGAAATGACTGTCCTGACGAGGCAGAGAACATTCGAACATCCGTTCCACGCCAGCGTTGCTGGTCACGAGATTGCCTCTGTCAGGCAGGTCAGATATCTTGGTGTAACCCTCGACTCCAAGCTCGTATTTTGGGCGCACCTCCAAAAGGCTGCTGATAAGGCCGCGGTCATGGTTGGCATGCTTTCGCGGCTCATGCCGAACGTATCCGGACCTAGAAGCAGCAAACGGAGAATAATGATGAGTGTTGTTAATTCCATCATATTGTACGGAGCCGAAGTATGGGCCGACGCTGTAAAGGTTGAAAAATATCGGAAAAGAATAACGTCAGTACAAAGAAGAGCGGCTCTAAGGATCGCCTCAGCATATCGGACGGTCTCTGGAGCCGCCGCCCTAGTGGTATCGGGGGCCATCCCGATTGACCTACTAGCTTTGGAAAGGAAGCGTATTTACGACCGGAGGGACGAGCTGGACAGTGCGATCGTACGAGAAGAGGAAAGAGCACGTACCCTTGAGGAATGGGACGAGCGCTGGAGACTCGAGAGCACAGGCAGGTGGACGGCGACGCTCATCGGCAGTCTCACTGAGTGGGTGAGCCGGAAACATGGTGAGGTGAGCTACTTCCTCACACAAATGCTAACAGGGCATGGCCACTTCAATGCATTCTTATATCGATGCAATAGAAAGGCCTCACCATGGTGTGATTACTGTCCGCTGGAGGAAGATGACGTGAGGCACACACTGTTCGAGTGCCAGAGGTGGAGGGTCGAGTGACGAGAACTGTGCTGCAGTGTTTCAGCAGACGTAACTCCCGCGAACATGGTCCACTTGATGCTGCAGTCCGAAGCGAACTGGGATTCCGTGAGAAACTACGCCGAGAAAATTCTCCGCAACAAAAAAAAAGAGGAGCAAGAGCGAGATGCAACGCAACGAAACACGTAAGAGACAAACACAGACTGAATTAGTCGATTGAGGCCTGGCGAGGTGCGGGCATAGAGCGAGCAACGTTAAACACGTTGCAAAATCCCATTTCCCTGAAGTAATGCGTAAGCGGTTCCGGGGTAATGGAGTGGAGAACGGAGGAGGTGGTTTTAGTGGGTAGGGCCATGCGTAACACCGCAGCATGGAAGAGTCCCACACTACCAACCACAACAACTCGGTTGGTGTGCGTAAATGCATTTTTACACCTCCTCAAAAAAAAAAAAAAAAAAACTACTACTACTACTACTACTACTACAGTATGGGTGAAGTTCCGTGACTTTACCCTGCTGAGCTGCTATTTCTCTCCCAACCGCGGCATTTCCACTTTCCGGAGTCAGCTTATCAATCTTGAAGACACGCTACGAGAAATCGACGGAGAAGTCATCTTGACCGGGGATTTCAACGCTAAGTCGACGGAATGGGGCATGAGCTGGAGCGATAGTCGAGGAAATGAACTGGCGGACATGGTTGCCCGACTAGACATGGTTGTTGTAAACGAAGGCGGCGTAACAACTTACAGGAGGCCAGGCTACCGCGAAACAATAATCGATGTGACTTTCGCTACACCAAACACAGCTGCTGGCGTGCTGGATTGGAAGGTCCTGGAGGATTATAACGCCAGTGACCACCATCACATACAGTTCTCGACTGGCCGCACAACTACTTGCGATACGAACCTTAGAGATGGGCGTCGACGCTGGAATGACAGAAAGCTGGATGAACTAAAGCTCACCAACTTCCTGAAAAACCTGACATGGCCGCTTACCAGCGAATCAGCCGGCGAGACAACAGACACAGAAACAATCGTAGATCAGACAATGACTGCTATTGTGGCCGCCTGCGACGCATCAATGCCACTACGGTGCACTAGAGGGAACAAGCGCCCAAACTACTGGTGGAACGCGGAGATTGCCGAGCTACGGAAAAAGTGCCTGGCACTGCGGTGTAAGTCCGTCAGGGCGAACCGCAGGCGACAAGCAGGCCAAGAGAATAACTTCACCACCGAGCTCGACACAGCCAAGAAGGCACTGAAGCGTGCCATCAAGAGAAGTAAAAACCAGAACTGGAGGAAACTATGCGCTGAGCTGGACGTGGACCCCTGGGGAAAGGCATACCAGATAGCGGTCAAAGGACTGGGCAAGCAAGAGCGCGTGCCTCTCATGGAACCATCCACCATTGAAACAATTATAAGCGACCTCTTTCCACGACATCCACGGAGAAAACCCAGAGAATACAACGCGGCCGCGCTGGTAATGCCTTTTACTAGCGTAGAACTCCATGAAGCCGCGAAAACCCTTAAGGCCGGCAGAGCCCCCGGACCGGACGGAATCCCTGTCAGGATAGTCAAAACCATAGCCAAGGAGTGCCCCAATGTCCTTCTCACGATGTACAACGCCTGCCTGGAGACGGGCACCTTCAGCCAACGGTGGAAACGCCAACGACTGGTGCTACTTGACAAGGGAAAGGGTCCACCTGTAACGTCATCCTCTTACAGGCCACTCTGCTTGCTCGATGTCGCGGGGAAACTGCTGGAAAAGTTGATCAAGATGCGCCTAACAGCCAACATAGTCAACGCCGGTGGGCTCTCGGCTAATCAGCATGGTTTCCGAAAGAAACGATCGACGATCACAGCCATCGACCAAACCCACGCCATAGTGGAGCAGGCTTGGTCTGGGAACCACCGATCCCGTAAAGTAAGCATCCTCCTCACGTTTGACGTGAAAAACGCGTTCAACTCAGTGGGCTGGGAGGATATACTTGACGCTCTGAAGACGCACTTCAATGCCAAACAGTACGTCCTCAACATAGTGGACGACTACTTTCGCGAACGGACTCTAGAATACGACACGACCGAGGGCACTCGCGTCACAGAGGTCACAGCTGGCGTCCCTCAAGGGTCTGTCCTAGGCCCAGATTTCTAGAACGCGCGCTACGACGACCTCCTCGCCACGGAGTTCATGCGCGACACCCACCTGGTGGGGTACGCCGATGACATCGCGGGGATCGTTATCGCGGACAGCAACGAGGATGCGCGTCAGAAAATAGACCATCTGGCACGGAGATTATGCAACTGGCTAAAAAAGCACGGACTCGAGCTAGCTGCCAGTAAAACAGAGATGGTGGTTCTCACGAGGCAGCGATGGTTCGATAAGCCTTTCACTGTTGACGTCGGCGGAGCGCTCGTCGAGGCCAGGAGATCAGTCCGATACCTCGGCCTCCAACTCGATGAAAAGCTCACCTTCCAAGAACACTTGATAAGAACAGCGGACAAGGCCAACGGCGCCATATCGAAGCTTTCGAGGATCATGCTGAACGTTGGTGCCCCTCGCTACGCGAAAAGGCGGCTACTAATAAGCACGGTCAACTCGATTATGCTTTATGGAGCGGAACTCTGGGCAGACCAGCTTGCACACCGGAACTATCGGCGCAAATTGGCGTCAGCGCAGAGACGGGCCGCTCTCCGAGTCGCCTGCGCGTACCGCACGGTTTCAGAGGCGGCAGTCTCAGTCATAGCCAAAGTACCCCCCATAGACCTCCTGGCGAACGAGCGTAGAAGGCTCCATCAACTGCGCATCTTAGGCGTTCTGGATGATGACTCCAAGGACCTCGAGCGGACGAAAACGAACGAGGAGTGGGAAAGGAGATGGCAAAACGGTAGCACCGGGAGATGGACAGCTGGACTCATCCCGGTGATAAAAACATGGGTTAGCTGCGATCATGTCGAGACGAACTTCTACATGACGCAGCTGCTTACCGGACATGGCGCCTTTAACGCTTACCTGCACCGAATGGGCCTACTGTCCAGCCCAACGTGTAGTTACTGCCCGGACAAAGTCGATGACGCGGAACACACTTTCTTCCACTGCAGCAGGTGGGCGGAGGAACGCAGCACGGTAGCGGATTCCGCTGGAGAAGACATCCATCCTGGTAACTTGATACCCCTCATAGCGAGCTCAAAGCCAATGTGGGAGGAGGTCATGAAGTTTGCGGAGAAAGTGCTGAGGGTTAAGAGGCACGAACAGCAACAACACGGAGCAAACGCCTAAAGGCGTATCAGGGGTTGCACTGAAGTAATGCGAAAGCAGTTTCCGGTGCAACCACCCTCGCCATCGTGAGGGGAGAAGTGAGGAGGTGGTTTTTAGTGGGTATAGCCATGCCCAACACCGCAGCATGGAAGAGTCCCACACTACCAACCAAAACAACTCGGTTGGTGTGCCTAAATGCATTTTTAACACCTCCTCAAAAAAAAAAAAAAAAACTACTACTACTACTACTACTACTACTACTACTACTACTACTACTACTACTATTACTTTAGTAGTAGTAGTAGTAGTAGTAGTAGTATCACTTTAGTAGTGATACTCACCGTCCTATAGTGATACTCAGACTGCCGTTATCGATGTAAAGTTATTTTACTATATCGAAATTTTTTCTTTCCAGGGTAATTATAACGAAAGTCATAAAGAAGGGTGATTTTATAAATGTCGAGAATTGCAAACTTCACATATGTCGGTTTTCATGAATTCCACTTCAGCTCGTGAAGCTGTGAAATGTCACCCTTGTGATTAAAGCCCTTGCACCAAAAAGCTCTACCCCATTTCCTCACAAGCTCAACATCTCCATGTTGCCTAACGTTTTTCATTATCTTCCCGAAAACTTCATTATTCATGAGTTCAAAAAAGTTTTTCTCTAATTCATTGTTTGATTCTTTACGTGAATCAGTGTCAATATCTATATACTTTTCCAGCTGTGCTTTTTGTTTAAATTTAATTAACGAAATCACGTGAAGTCAGACCCTCTCTAAAATCATTTGTATATCAAGCGGGAGAGTGAATATCCCCTCTTGATGTTATATCACCATAAAAAACCATATGTAAATAATAGTTCACGATCATTTTTATGATACTGGCGATGATGAGACTCAAGGCCCATTTTTTTCAGGACTATTATAAATATTTTTCTGAACGAGAACCCTCCGATATTGATGTCTTATTTTTTATAATCTGCCAATTATATATGAAACTTTATAAATTGTTTTATCATGATACAAATTAAAGTTAACATTAACTACAATGAAAATTGAAATTATCTTGGATGTTTTTATTCCGATTTTGAAGAAAAGTAGAAAGCAAATGTTTTTCGATCGAGAGCCCTTTATTAATATTAATGATTCTCGCAATCTGTAGATGATATGCAAACGCTACGAGAAGGATTGACACGGAGATGCCGGATAATGTATCGGGATCCAAAGTTAGATTCATCTGGTAGCGAAACCTAAGAACTGACTAAGTAGGAAGCGCAAAGCCCCGTCGACCATGCGGAACGTCGAGGTTTGTTAAGATAAATTCTGACAATTGTTGAGATTGTCCACGTAACAATAATATAGATGTAGAGTTCGGAGTTTGCATGCAGAATGTGGTTATTTTTTAGGTTAGGGTCGAAAGTTGCTTCTACTCGTTTACTGCATTTGCTTTCGGGAGTGTGTAGCATAATCTGTAATGAGCTGAGAATAATCGACGACAAATCTCTCTCTCTCTCTCTCTCTACACCACGCTGTCACATGCGAGTCGCGAGCGAGCTATTTACTTACGTCGTCATATTGCTGACGTCAGAATTATGTCATACTTCTCCTTAGGTTTCCAATATCATGAAAAAATCAGATCTTTCATACTAACAATAACCGTGATTTTTGCTTTGATTTTATATTTATCTGGTGTTGTCGATGTGAGGATTACTTACTTCGCTCATATTCTGTGAATGTAACATAAATTTTATGCAAAGCTATAAGCAGTTATTTAGAAAACTTTAAAAAGAAATCGAATAAGTGGGCTGGCTCCTTCATGATATATATTTTTCACGGATTTCTATGTAATCTACGGATTGTGCGGAACAAAAATTGTTAGTTAAAATGTTGTTATTCATTCGGATGTTTCAACGTTACGAGAATTTTGATTTTCCTATCTGTAAGCTTATTATGGTTCTAGGAAATTGTTATTGTTATTATAATTACATAAAAATGTATTCATATTTGCGAAAAGTAACCCTCCTCAAAATTATGACCCAAAAATATAAATATTATTGATTTTTCTCGTAATGTGCTGACGACATAAAAATTTCGTGAAAATAAGCTAAGACATCCAAGATTTTTCTGAATGATACGATCTATATATATTTTTTTTTTCTGAACGAGGGCCCTTGGAAGTGATGATTACTTATGCTTACTCATCCTCTGCGGCTCGCATAGGAGTCTTACGTGAAGTTATGAAGATCATTTTAAAAAACTTGGAAAGACAGTATAAAAAAAGATTTTATTGTTTATGATTTGAATTTCAAAGTAAACTTCTATATTATTCGGGTTCCATGTCCAAAGGCCAAAAACCAAAAGACCGACGACAAAAGGCCGACGACAAAATATCTACCGGCAAAATATCTAGATGACAAAATATCTAGGCGACAAAATATTTAACGTCAAAATTTCTAGCGTAAAAATATCTAAAATCGAAATATCTAGCGTCAAAATATAAAATCCAAAATAAATATAAGCCTCACATGTAGAGTTTGGTTTGGGTGACACGACTAAAGGTCAATAACAAAATACATTTAATTGTTTGCATCTTTTACATTTATTTATTTGCATCATATGACACTATCATCATCATTTTACATCATATTACACTATTATTTTACATCATTATTTTACATCATCATCATTTTACATCATATTACACTATCATGATCATTTTACATCATATTACACCATGATCACCATATCACATCATCATCATTATCGTTTTACATCATCATATTATACCATGATCACCATATTACATCAACATGATTATCATTTCACATCATCATATTACACCATCATCATCATCATCATTATTTTACATCATCATTATCATTTTACATCATCATCATCATTTTACATCATAATGTTAGACGCAACACCGTGCAAGTAATCGAGTATATCGCGATTAGGATAATCTTCGACGACCTCTTTCAATCTCCTATCATAATCCCGATATTTACGACGCTTCCGAGTTACGATCTCACGCCCAACCCCCGCTTGACAGATCGCCACTTCTGTTGAAGTTTGCTCCCGTTTTAACGCATTAATAAATGCTCCAATTGCAGCATGCGCCGTGCTCACGCGCTCATTAAATGCATGATGCGTCGATCTGTAGTTCCAGTTTTGTGTGTATCCATACAAGATATTTATCCCACACACAGCAACCGATAATTAAAATGTTCTCCATGGATGAAAGCAAACCGGTTCTCGGCAGGACGTATCAAAACAAAGAAAGCTAGTTATTGTGTCGTATGGATATTTCGTTGTATAGATATTTTGACTCTAGATATTTTGACGTTAGATATTTTGACGCTGGATATTTTGACGTTAGATATTTCGTCGGTTTGATATTTTATCGTCGGTCATTTGTCGTTAGATATTTTGTCGTTGGCCTTTGGACGTGTCACCTATTATTCGCAGAAGATAAGAAAAAAATTACATCAATATGCTTAGAAGTAGATGAAACAGGCCGGTTCTGGATCAAGATCCCTACCCCGACATTTACCGACCTTTTTCAGCTGAGATTCGAGCCACTTAGTCGAGACTCGAACCACTTAGCCGAGACACAAACCGTTGCGCGTCGTGAGTGGGTGGCTCGCGGGTGGTCAGTGGGTGGCGGGTGGGTGGCTTAGGGGGGGGGAAGATTTTTCCGTCAGCACATCTTGCGTGTATATGCGTGTGCATGTGTGTGTGTGTGTATGTGTCTATCTGTTGCGGACGGGGAGTTGGCGGGTGGAATGTGGGTGGTGGGTGGACAGGTGCATCGTGGGTGGCAGGTAAAGAGGGGAGGGGATCTTTTCGTCCGCACATCTTGCGTGTATATACGTATGCGTGTGTGTGTGTGTGTGTGTGTGTGTTGCGCACAGGGGGTGGTGGGTGGAGGGCGGGAAGGTGCATCGCGGGTGGCAGGTAGAGAAGGGGAGGGGGATTTCGAGATTTTCTGCCAGCATGTCTTGCGTGTACGTGCGGGTACGTGCGTGCATACGTACGTGCGTGCGTGCGTTAGGGGGGGGGGGATTGTCGATGCCCGAGATTTTTTGAAGAAAGCATTAGGCGTCGTCACTGACGTTGACTCATGCTCTCTCTCTCTCACCCTCTCTCTCTCGCACGCGCACTCTTTGTCGCCCGCGCTCTCACGCGCCGAGTGTCAAGTATCAAATTTACGATGTATACAACTCTGTATCCAAACATGATCCGCCTTTTTTCGTCGCAACGCATATTATCGACACATAGCTGCATAGACGATCATCGCAATTCACAATTTTCGAGTTTTTTCAAGCAATTCTTCGGCAACGTTATTTCTCTCTCTCTCTCTCTCTCTCTCTCTCTCTTTCTCTTTATCTCTCTGTCCTCTCTTTCACTTGTTCTCCGTATCTCGTACGTCAGTGTATTCTAAGCTATGAGATTGCTAATGATTTAGACTTTTTGTAGTTCAAGCATGATTTTTGGGGAAAATGCGAAATCAAATATTTTTGGTGAAAGGCCCATTGATATTCACTATTTTATTTGTTATCAATATCCCTAGATGGCATTCAAATGGAAAAAAGTTTTATCATGTGTGACGAGACTTTTCTTAACGCATGAAAAGCCGACTCTTCGTGTCACAAAACAGCTCACGAGATCGCTCAAGGATTGGGCGCCAGCTATCGCAATAAATTACGATAGCAAAATTTATATTTCCTTGAGTTCTCTCGTGAGTTCAACAATTTCTTTGCCTGGCTAGCTGCCCTTGAGGATGGTAGAGGGGCGCGGTTAGGGACCGTTGGATCTTCTCAAATAAATACTCTGTTCCAGCACCTTTCGGGAAACACAATCATTACTTTATTTAACTCAAATTAATACGTCGTCTCGCAGAAGGCGAGACGAAAACGAAATTCACAAATTCAAAATGTCCAAAATTCCCTTTTTGCATCTCATATCCTTAATTTCTAATAACAAGCTCGCGTCTCGCTTCTATACAATTTTACAACACGTTATTCTACTCACGAAAACTCTGATACATCTCAATACGACGCGTTAACTCTCTTACAACAATTCTCGTATTTTTCTGTTACCCTTCACTTCGCGTCTCGAGAGCTCACGCAGTGCGACCGATTCTCATGAAAGTGACCGTACCTCGGCGACTTCCCCTTTTGCACTCGCGTCCACCCGTCTGTCTCTCGACGACCGAATTTCCCGGAAATCACTTCCAATTTCACGATAATCAGTAACACAACTATTCGATAACGTCTTTTCCTGGATTCCCCGGACCGAGAATTTAACATGAACTAGAACTAATTAACCTAGTGGACCCTCACCTCCGCGTAATAACCAAAATGAATCCCTCTCGGCGATTCTAACATTTAAATAAACCAGAACGGAACGCGCTACGATATTGGTCGCGGTAAAGACTCGAATTAGCGGGCGTTAACGTGCCGTCACGACAATATCGCTTCGTTTTGGGACTCTTTTACCCTTGAAAATGCCTCTACTCGCGATTTTCCTCAATTCCACAACCAAAACGAGCAAAACGACAGTCCTACCGGTTTGTTTTCAGCAGAATGGTCCCGTAAGGTAGCAGGAGCTCAATCTTTGATATATTCGGCGGATGCGCTTTCTTGAGCAACGGTCCTCGATAACGCCACGGTAACAACGTCCTTCCTCGTTCAACACTTCGGCAGGAGTCCTCGAGAGAACTTCTACGATCGTCCTCGTAAGCTCGGTTTCCCCCCGCCCTTGGTTAATAATAAGTATCGAACGTTAGCGCGATTTGATAATCGATTGCGCGATTGATTCGAGGCGGCGGGTAGATCGATGGCGTGAGCGATAGAACGAGAGCGCGATCGATTCTCTCCCAAATTACGGACGAGTGACAATAATAGTAATAATCTCCGAACAGTGATAATTCTCCGGCGATGAGAAGCCGTGCGACGGCGATGGATTTTGGCGCTCTCTCAGCGATGATGCCGAGAGCGACAACGAAGAATGATGTTGGTATGCGTGGCTCTCGTCGATGGTGGTGAGAGAGGCTCACGTATATGAGCTGCGAGGCTCGGTGGTGTTGGTGACGAGAGCGTTGAATATTGCTCTCGTTCGCCTCGATGCTCTCCCATTTGATTTCCTTGACGGTGAGAATATCCTCGATGACGTCAGGTCGGTAACGACGGGAACCGTCGTTCGCTCAAGAGAATTTTCGGAAATACAAACATGAATTAAAATCTAACGACAAATTTACAGTTTGGCCCTGTTGGTTGCGTTCGAGAGGGACTCAGCCGTGGAGCGAGGTTGTTCCACGTACGTTATCGAGTCATTTGTGACGCGTGCAAAAATACGACGTCACAACACCTCCCCCCCTATGAAAAGGCCGACCCGGCCGTATAAGACCGAAGCTTTGCTCGTGCAGATTTTAACTGACGCAGAATTTTTTACAACAAAAGGGAAAAAAATTCTTTTGTCGCAACAGCGAGTTTCAGCACGAACGGTACCAACAGAGCTTTTTATTTTCATATTTTATTACAGCGACTAAACAAAGCATCATTTTAATGAACGGCGAGCGGGATTCAATTATCATTACAATACGAAAACATGCAACATCAATTAGGCTATCCCTCGGATGACACAATTATGGGTGTAATTACGAGGGTCTCGTCTCACGCGATAGCGAACCGGATACATGATTTTATTTTCAATCGTTATTGAAGTCGCGGGACCTCCGAGAGCGTCTTGGATTTCATAGACCAAAATAAATGCAAGAAAAAAAAGGATTGTCTTGATTTTCTCGAGTGTCTCCGTGATAACGCGTCGCAGGTGTAGTGGCGACGTTCACGCGCAAAACGATAACATTCGTTGCTTTTACGAATTCGAAATACCACAAAAAAAAATTCATAAGCAAATTTAGGATGGGAAGCCAAAACGATAAAAATCTACCAAATGGCGGTAAACGACCGCTTGTCATATATTAAATTCCCGAAATCACGTCGGTTCGATAACGCTGGTCACGTAATTTTAAAACAAAATTTTCTCTATCCATTCGCGTCAAAGTTTCTAATTCTCCGGCGCGAATCGACGACAAGGTTCTCGGCACCTGTCACTTTGTCAAGGCACTAAGACCATTTCAGCAACGGATAGCTATCTATTTTCTTTTTCGCGGAAACAATTTGACCGAATTTGGTAATCGACGGCATGACTCACGGTTTGAAAATCTTATACTCGGTGAGTGTCACTTCGCGAGGATTCGACTGTACGCGCGTCATGTCAGCGCTCTCTCTCTCTTACTTGCGCGGTAGATCGTACTCATGCGCGCGAGACTCATACGCGAGGCACGAAGCTGCGCGAAGCAAGCTGGGGATATACGGTACGGGTATGCGCGAGAGCCCTTCACACCCGCTGGCGCGCTGCTCACGAATGAGATTCACCGATAAACGCGCACACTTGCGGTTCACCGACACGAAACACGTGGGGGAGTGCGTCGACGCGACAAAACGAGATTTTCGATGCACTTTGAGTTTCTCCGGTATAATTTGCGGGGCGAGAGTAATTGCTCTCTAAATAATCGAATAGTATCATAAGGAAGAAATATCAATGGCGAAATATATGAATCACACAATAAATATCAATGATGAAATAGATATATCAACGATACAAAAAAAAAATATATTCCGCTTAAAAGCACGCATGCAACGTTTTGCGCGAGAGGAAAAAATTAAAAAAAAATCCAAAATGAATTATCACGCGATATACAAGACTTAATAAGTTAGAATAAATTATTCACGAACGCGAGTATTACGTGCTATTATTTACAACAAAAAAAAAAAAAATTTAATAAAAAATTTCACAGCACGAAATATAGAGAGGTACGCGAGACAATATTACTGTCGATTATTCCGAAAAAATTTCAATCAAAATATTCCCAGCACGAAAGATCTCGAGTGAAGCTCGGGATCACCCTTTCGCGTACTCGACGACAGAGCCGACAACGTAAACAAACAAAATTAATTAGTTATTCTAAATCACGATTCTCTCTCGAGCAAGACACAAATTTAAATAATCACTGTACACGATAGTTAACCAACAATTACTTTAACGGACGAACTTTGCTTGCCATTTTTAATATATTTCTTTTTCTTTGTGTTTTTGGCCACGATAACGAGAGCGTACGACGAAGTGTCCAGCCAGCGAGATCTAGGTAAACTGATGCTCTCGCTGCCCACACACGCGCACGCAAAGGACGAGTCACACACACGGACGGACACACTATTCCCACTGTCGTGCGACGCACGACCAAAACAAAGCGCGAGAGAAAAAAACTTTATGGCTCGACTACGACGCCTTTCCGAGCATTCGCAAATATATTCTCGGGAATATTCGACAAAATTTTATTTCAGATATCTACTCTTTCTATCTCTTCCTCCTTCGTTCTCGAATATTCTACAATTCTCTTTCGAGCTCGATAATTTTTCTCTTTTCACGACTCTTTCGATTCTTCCTATTTTCTCTTAAAACTTTTTATCTTCTTACTTTACTTTTACCAAAATTTTTACTTAAACAAAAAATATTTTATGCGAAACGAGATCAAACGAGATACTAAAAATTTTAATTAAATCCGAAAAATGTATTAAGGGAATTTTTCGCTTTTCTCAACGGCCCAGCCCCACGTTGGGCGCCAAATTTGTGACGAGACTTTTCTTAACGCATGAAAAGCCGACTCTTCGTGTCACAAAACAGCTCACGAGATCGCTCAAGGATTGGGCGCCAGCTATCGCAATAAATTACGATAGCAAAATTTATATTTCCTTGAGTTCTCTCGTGAGTTCAACAATTTCTTTGCCTGGCTAGCTGCCCTTGAGGATGGTAGAGGGGCGCGGTTAGGGACCGTTGGATCTTCTCAAATAAATACTCTGTTCCAGCACCTTTCGGGAAACACAATCATTACTTTATTTAACTCAAATTAATACGTCGTCTCGCAGAAGGCGAGACGAAAACGAAATTCACAAATTCAAAATGTCCAAAATTCCCTTTTTGCATCTCATATCCTTAATTTCTAATAACAAGCTCGCGTCTCGCTTCTATACAATTTTACAACACGTTATTCTACTCACGAAAACTCTGATACATCTCAATACGACGCGTTAACTCTCTTACAACAATTCTCGTATTTTTCTGTTACCCTTCACTTCGCGTCTCGAGAGCTCACGCAGTGCGACCGATTCTCATGAAAGTGACCGTACCTCGGCGACTTCCCCTTTTGCACTCGCGTCCACCCGTCTGTCTCTCGACGACCGAATTTCCCGGAAATCACTTCCAATTTCACGATAATCAGTAACACAACTATTCGATAACGTCTTTTCCTGGATTCCCCGGACCGAGAATTTAACATGAACTAGAACTAATTAACCTAGTGGACCCTCACCTCCGCGTAATAACCAAAATGAATCCCTCTCGGCGATTCTAACATTTAAATAAACCAGAACGGAACGCGCTACGATATTGGTCGCGGTAAAGACTCGAATTAGCGGGCGTTAACGTGCCGTCACGACAATATCGCTTCGTTTTGGGACTCTTTTACCCTTGAAAATGCCTCTACTCGCGATTTTCCTCAATTCCACAACCAAAACGAGCAAAACGACAGTCCTACCGGTTTGTTTTCAGCAGAATGGTCCCGTAAGGTAGCAGGAGCTCAATCTTTGATATATTCGGCGGATGCGCTTTCTTGAGCAACGGTCCTCGATAACGCCACGGTAACAACGTCCTTCCTCGTTCAACACTTCGGCAGGAGTCCTCGAGAGAACTTCTACGATCGTCCTCGTAAGCTCGGTTTCCCCCCGCCCTTGGTTAATAATAAGTATCGAACGTTAGCGCGATTTGATAATCGATTGCGCGATTGATTCGAGGCGGCGGGTAGATCGATGGCGTGAGCGATAGAACGAGAGCGCGATCGATTCTCTCCCAAATTACGGACGAGTGACAATAATAGTAATAATCTCCGAACAGTGATAATTCTCCGGCGATGAGAAGCCGTGCGACGGCGATGGATTTTGGCGCTCTCTCAGCGATGATGCCGAGAGCGACAACGAAGAATGATGTTGGTATGCGTGGCTCTCGTCGATGGTGGTGAGAGAGGCTCACGTATATGAGCTGCGAGGCTCGGTGGTGTTGGTGACGAGAGCGTTGAATATTGCTCTCGTTCGCCTCGATGCTCTCCCATTTGATTTCCTTGACGGTGAGAATATCTTCGATGACGTCAGGTCGGTAACGACGGGAACCGTCGTTCGCTCAAGAGAATTTTCGGAAATACAAACATGAATTAAAATCTAACGACAAATTTACAGTTTGGCCCTGTTGGTTGCGTTCGAGAGGGACTCAGCCGTGGAGCGAGGTTGTTCCACGTACGTTATCGAGTCATTTGTGACGCGTGCAAAAATACGACGTCACACATGATAGATTGATATCTAGATATTTCAAAGCTATGATGATTTAATTATTTCAGCAAAAATTTCTATCGTGTTCTGCCTGCGGGTCCACTGATATTAGTGGTATATACAAATTCTATGGTTGATATAAAAATTGGGAAAACTTGTTCTTTCATGAAGCAATTGGATTTTTAGAAAATTTATTATTTTTTCTCACCAAAGGTCTGAGCATGTTAATGTAATTTTTTTCTTATCTTCTGCGAATAATATAATAGTTTACTTTGAAATTAAAATCATGAACAATACAATCTTTTTTTATACTGTCTTTTCAAGTTTTTTAAAATAATTTTCATAACTTCACGTAAGACTCCTTTGCGAGCCGCAGAGGATGAGAAAGCATAAGTAATCATCACTTCCAAGGGCCCTCGTTCAGAAAAAAATATATATATTGTATTATTCAGAAAAATCTTGGATGTCTTAGCTTATTTTCACGAAATTTTAATGTCCTCGGCACATTATGAGGAAAACCAATTATGTTTATATCTTTGGGTCTATGGTCAGAAACAAATATTAAAATTTCTCAAAAATGTGAATTGTCATAATTTTGAGGAGGGTTACTTTTCTCAAATATGAATATATTTTTATGTAATTATAATAACAATAACAATTTCCAAGAACCATAGGCTTACAGATAGGAAAATCAAAATTCTCGTAACGTTGAAACATCCGAATGAATAACAACATTTTAACTAACAATTTTTGTTCCGCACAATCCGTAGATTACATGGAAATCCGTGAAAAATATACATCATGGAGGAGCCAGCCCACTTATTCGATTTCTTTTTAAAGTTTTTTAAATAACTGCTTATAGCTTTGCATAAAATTTATGTTACATCCACAGAATATGAGCAAAGTAAGTAATCCTCACGACGACAACTCCAGATAAATATAAAATTGAAACAAAAATCACGATTATTGTGAGTATGAAAGATCTGATTTTTTCATGATATTGGGAACCTAAGGAGAGGTATGACTTAATTCTGACGTCAGCAATATGGCGACGTAAGTAAATAGCTCGCTCGCGACTCGCATGCGACAGCGTGGTGTAGAGAGAGAGAGAGAGAGATTTGTCGTCGATTATTCTCAGCTCATTACAGATTATGCTACTCACTCCCGGACGCAAATGCAGTGAACGAGTAAAAGCAACTTCCGACCCTAACCTAAAAAATAACCACATTCTGCATCCAAACTCCGAACTCTATATCTATATTATTGTTACGTGGACAATCTCAACAATTTTCAGAATTTATCCTAACAAACCTCGACGTTTCGTATGGTCGACGGGGCTTTGCGCTCCCTACTTAGTCAGTCCTTAGGTTTCGCTACCAGATGAATCTAACTTTGGATCCTGATACATTATCCGGCATCTCCGTGTCAATCCTCGTAACATTTGCATATCATCTACAGATTGCGAGAATCATTAATATTAATGAAGGGCTCTCGATCGAAAAATATTTGCTTTCTACTCTTCTTCAAAATCGGAATAAAAACATCCAAAATAATTTCAATTTTTATTGTAGTTAATGTCAACTTTAATTTGTATCATGATAAAACTTTTTATGAATTTTCATATATAATTGGCAGATTATTAAAAATAAGACATCAATATCGGAGGGTTCTCGTTCGGAAAAATATTTCTATTAGTCCCGAAAAAAATTGGCCTTGAGTCTCATCATCGCCAGTATCATAAAACTAAACTATTATTTACATATGGTTTTTTCCGGTGATATAACATCAAGAGGGGACATTCACTCTCCCGCTTGATATACAAATGATTTTAGAGAGGGCCTGACTTCACGTGATTTCGCGTATAAAATTCAAACAAAAAGCACGGCTGAAAAAGTATATAGATATTGACACTGATTCACGTAAAAAATCAAACAATGAATTTGAGAAAAACTTTTTTAAACTCATGAATAATGCAGTTTTCGGGAAGATAATGAAAAACGTTGGGCGACATCGAGATGTTAAGCTTGTGAGGAAATGGGGTAGAGCTTTTTGGTGCAAGGGCTTTAATCGCAAAGGTGACATTTCACAGCTACACGAGCTGAAGTGAAATTTATGAAAACCGACATATGTGAAGTTTGCAATTCTCGACATTTTAAAAATCACCCCTTTTTAAGACTTTCGTTATAATTACCCTGAAAAGAAAAAATTTCGATATAGTAAAATAACTTTACACCGATACTGGCAGTCTGAGTATCACATTAGAATCCCCTCCCCGATATATACAGCTACGATGAGGACGATTTGCCTTGATTCGATACGTCTGATTATGCAACCGACAATCGCTATGGCATACAATAAGTTAATAAATAAAAATAAATGAATAAAAATTATATAAATATAAGTGTTCACGAAGGATAAGAATAACGAAAAGATAATGGAGGAATTTACGGATTTGAGAGCCAAACTATACACCCCGCCAAGTATATATATCATAAATTTTTTAAATAGAATTTATATGTTCTGATAATCATTTTTATACATTGCATTTTCATACATTGCATTTAAAAATAAAAAAAATATATAGAAATCTATGAATTTCCGAAATTGAGAAGAAAAGTGTGTGTGTGTGTGTGTGTGTGTGTGTGAATGTATGTATGTGGATGTGTTTATACTCCTCATTTAGATTCCTCGACGAAGGGCTTTGTAGAGAGTGCGCCCTTAGCTGCACTGCAAACCTCAATGCATCAGGGAGAGAGAGAGAAAGAGAATCAGTGTCAAATTTTCAGCATCGAACGGCCGTACAAAATCGAAAAATTAAAATGAGTACAGTACGAAACAACAGCGATATAACGGGCATTATTAAATTTCTGATCGAACGTTTTTCCCCACTGAGAGTGGCGTTTCATCCTCAAGAGTGCATACGCGATCTACGTTTGATTAATCGGGCAGCAGCATTGCGTAAACTGCGGGGGATTCTGTATGCTGCGCGAAAAATGGATTTTATAGCAGCGTTTAATATCGGGCTGCTACATATATTCGATGTACTGGACTCAGCCGTTCAGGTGATCTGATTATTCAATTGGCAAAATGTAAATCGTCTCCGACCAATTATTGATGCACATGGTGAGTGAATTTCAAATTCCCATCTCCCATCCATTTATATATTACTTAATTCTGTTTAAGTCGTTCAATATTTTAATAGAGAAAAATAATTTCTGTCACAGCGGAGATGTCTCGTCGCAGACGATCCAATTTGGGGGGAGAAGAAGAAGAAGAAGAAGAAGAAGAGGAGGAGGAGGAGGAGAAGGAAGAAGGAGAAGAAGAAGAAGAAGAGGAAGAAGATGAAGAAAGAGAAGAAGGAGATGAAGAACTAGATGCTGATGATGAAGGGGGAGAAGATGATGATGAAGAAGAAGAAGAGGAAGAAGAAGAAGAAGAAGAAGAAGATAATGATGATGATGATGGAGAAGGAGGAGAAGAAGTGCATGATGCACTAAGACCACCAACACCACCACCACAGTCACCACCACGACCACCACCACCACCACCACCACCATACACCGATGGCACCGATTATGAGAGGGCCCGAATAGAATGAGAGCATCGGCAAATCGAGAGAGCTGCCGGAACCGCAAGAAATGTGGATGAAGGTAAAAAGAATATGGGTGGGGTATTAAATTAATGATGCTCATGAGAGATATTAATTTCTATCCATCTTTTCAGGATATGAATCCGGTCAGTTCGATGAGCTGACATATAGAGCACTATTCGGGGACGATCTCGAAATGTTCCCCGGTATGTTTAGCGAAGAAGAGCTAAATGCTCAAGATGTTAACCTTAGTTTTTACAAACATTAATTAAGAGAATACTTTATAAATATTTATAGCATAATTTTTTTCAATAAACAACAAAATATAAATAAAAAATCTTCGATAATGATCATTTCGGAATCCTTCCTATCGCGAAAAAGCGTTCCTTGGGGTGAAAAAAAAATCATAAAAACTGTAAATTTCACAAATCAGCTTCATTGGTCCATGTGTTCTGGGTATCATCAAATCTCAACCATTTTACAAAAATGTTATTACCGTGCTTTTGTAGAACTTTTACGAGATCAGATAATCTAAGAAAATACTTTATAAATATTTATAGCATAATTTTTTTCAATAAAAAAACAAAATATCAATGAAAAATCTTCAATCATGATGATTTCGAAATCCTTCCTATCGCGAAAAAGCGTTCCTTGGGGTGAAAAAAATCATCAAAACTGTAAATTTCACAAATCAGCTTCATTGGTCCATGTGTTGTGGGTATCATCAAATCTCAACCATTTTACAAAAATGTTATAACCGTGCTGTTGTAGAACTTTTTCGAGATCAGATAAATATCTGGATATTCAACTTTCAATAATTCTTGTTCATAAAATCCACCGACGATGGGCTCGTTCTGATAATCTTCAATATTATACGTCACATGATTGGTATTGTTCACTCAGCTAATGGTAAATATTTCTGTCGTTCAATTTGGGATATAACCCTTCGCGAAAACATTCTTAAACTTGCGTATTCACACTTTGTCGCCAAATTTTTCAATGTGCGATTAAATCAGTGGCAAATTGCTCTATGTCGAGTACATATGAATATTATATTTTTGGATGAGCGATTCAAAATCTGGATTATTTATTCCATAACTGTATAGAAACTCTGCATCGCCAAAACCAAAGTAACTCTGCAACGGGGATATCCATTCTAGTAGCAAATTTTGACTTCCCCTATCTGAACGTAAATGGCGTTATTTACCAGTATCATTGTGTATAAAAATATGTATGAGAAATGACATTATGCTTACATTCTTTTTTTATCGAACCGCAAAAAAGTAAAATAAAAACAACAGGAACTCTGCAACGGAGATGTCTATTCTAGTTGCAAATTCTGGCGCGCCCCATCTAAACGCAACTGTCGTCACTTACCAGTATTATAGTATATACAAATTCGTATGAGAAATGAAATTATTTCTACTTTTTTATATAAAAAACGAATTAAAAAATAAAAAATAAATAAAATAAAAAAAAAAAAAAATGAAATAAAAAACAAAAAAAACAAAAAACAACAAAACAAAAGAAACTTTGCAACGGAGATGTCCATTCTATTTCTCATATATATTTGCATCCACAATAATACTGGTAAGTGGCGACAGAAATTTTGACTCCGCCCTATCTGAACGCAACTGTCGTCACTTACCAGTATTATTGTGGATGCAAATATATATGAGAAATAGAATGGACATCTCCGTTGCAAAGTTTTTTTTGTTTTGTTGTTTTTTGTTTTGTTTTTGTTTTTTGTTTTTTGTTTTTTTTTGTTTTTTATTTCATTTTTATTTTTTATTTTTTTTTATTTATTTTTTTGTTTCTAATTCATTTTTTATATAAAAAAGTAGAAATAATTTCATTTCTCATACGAATTTGTATATACTATAATACTGGTAAGTGACGACAGTTGCGTTTAGATGGGGCGCGCCAGAATTTGCAACTAGAATAGACATCTCCGTTGCAGAGTTCCTGTTGTTTTTATTTTATTTGATTTTATTTTACTTTTTTGCGGTTCGATAAAAAAAGAATGTAAGCATAATGTCATTTCTCATACATATTTTTATACACAATGATACTGGTAAATAACGCCATTTACGTTCAGATAGGGGAAGTCAAAATTTGCTACTAGAATGGATATCCCCGTTGCAGAGTTACTTTGGTTTTGGCGATGCAGAGTTTCTATACAGTTATGGAATAAATAATCCAGATTTTGAATCGCTCATCCAAAAATATAATATTCATATGTACTCGACATAGAGCAATTTGCCACTGATTTAATCGCACATTGAAAAATT
>OX333072.1:17661803-17887803 GCA_946863875.1 Alloplasta piceator
TCTTCTCTTTAATTTTTCTTATCAACGCATGTTTTTTTATCATATTCGTGAATCAAGACAAAAAATGTCCCTATTCCCCCAAATCCAAGTTTTTAAAAATTAAAAAATTTTTTACAGAATTTTTTAATTAAATTATTAAATAAAGCCCAGGGTAAATATTTAGACGTGCTGCTTTTTCGAAAAACGGCGGGAAATTTTTTCGTTTCCATAAATTCTGTTATTGGGTCACCAATGATGATATTCCGTCGGGGGAGGCCAACAATTTTTAGTTAATTCTATACGCTTTTGAAGTTTTTATTTTTTTATTGGATATTTTTATTAAATATTTACAAGGCCCAGTTTTAGCTGTGAGATAAATTTTCTTTTATATTTACTAGTAAAGAAATTTGTCTTACTATTAATTCTGCAAATTTTGGTGAAAAATTCAGAAATCCGGAACAAATTAAAGTCATTATGCAATTTGACTCTTCCAAATTTTGAATCGGAATTTACTTAATTTCAATTTTTTCTCTGTTGTTTGTTAAAAAAAAAAATAGAAAAGCAACTTTTTCGGGCTCCCCCGACGGAATACCTTTTTCGGTTTTAAAAGGAAGAGTAGCCCGAAAAATTTCTGGAGTCACGAAAATTCGGAAAAGCCATCAAATTCCATAATTTCCCAAACTAATTTTGAAAGCGGTTTTTTTTACATATTCGAATCCCTTCTATTTCGAATCAATTCGTTCCATCTTCGTCGAACCTATACCTTTCGCTGTCGCCCGATTTTCAGCCCTTCCCTTTTGAAAATTCCCCAGGGACCTTCAATCATTTTAAAGCCCGATGCCTGTTCAAATTAGACGAACGATTTCATTTGCCGAGGGTGACTTAAAGCACAATGGCTCTAGTATAGTGACGTCGACATCGTCAACTATTGACGATTCAATTTACTTACCACACGTGCTCTGCAATTATGTTCGATTTTACTGCACGAATATTAACATTGAAAATAAGTTAAAAAAAGTAAAAGAGTTAACATCCTATGTTTAAATGTTTTTTTCTGTTTTCAAATCGGTAAAAATTACTGATGAATAGGGGGAAGTCCCCCAGTACTGGACACTTAAGGTTATTCATTAATAAAACTATTATATATATAAGAACTTCGATTTTTTATATTTTTTTCACAAACTTTGGAGTATTCTTTGGTGTGTTAATGATACTACAGATTTAAAAAAAAAACGTAAAAATAAGAAAAATACATTTTTGAATTTAATAGTTAAAATGGTCGAGTCCAAAGAGTGGCACCTAGTACCGGACACTATAAATATTATTTGAAAAGATGGATTAAAAATGGTTAAATTTTGCAATGATCGCAAATATATTCATCGGAACACTCCGGAATATCTGCGGATGCCTTATGAGCCCATTGTTTACAATTGCCGCACTGGATCCAGTCATTATTGTCATCGAGGCTTTTTTCATATTTTCCTCGGGCCATTTTCCTTTCGTCATTATTTTTAACTGATTTGTCATAGTGGAATATCACCACAACAAAAACAACATGTTTTACATAAATATTCCAATAACGAAAAAAAAATGGGGTCCGGTACTGGAGAAAAATCGAGTGTCCGGTACCAGAGACTCAACATGCAAGATTAAATAACAAAATGCGTTGCCACTTCACAAATATTTTGAAATTTAACCTTCATTATTTGAAAGAATACTTACCAAAAAGCATCCCAAGCTAAAAAACGGAGCCGCAAAACCCCTATTTTTTAAACAATGAATGTGTGAAAATTACGGCTGACACGAAATATTAATCGGCTCCAACGAAAATCAACTCTCGACAACGCGCGCATGCGCACCGCGGCTAGCTCTCTCGCGCCACCGTTACCACTGTGGCCACTGTTCGAACTACGCACGAGAACTATTTTCTCTCTAGTTTGGCTTATATCAACAGTGTCCGGTACTAGATGCCGTCCGGCGTTAGGGAACTTCCCCCTAATAAATCACGAAAATATTATTATTTGAAATATCCATGCCTCAAATATCTCGCAAATTCGATAAAGTAGTCGTTAGCTACGAGAGCTAGAAGAGTTAAATCTCTCATAAATTTATTTCATAATTTAACTGTTGTAAAAACTTTTAACATCGTTTTTTATTCAACGGGACGTTTCTTTGTAAGGCTAAATAGGTATTTTTCACTCTGCGCGGCAATTATAATTTTTCAAATTCACACGTTTAATCTCGATACGGGTATTCCGTACAGAAGGGTAAAGATGGGCCATTTTTTTCATAATACTCTTATTATTAGCAAATGCGTACCGTTATCATTCATTGCGAACCTGACCTCGCGTGCTGTCTGTATTATTACGGCAATTCAACGCTGATATATAATACGCAGAAGAATTTATATCCCCGTGGACTTTTGCGAGGGAACAGGGGAGAACGCGATGCAGCTGCATAAATTGACTACTATTATATTTAACGTATTCTGCAATACGGGCCCAACGAACTCAATGATCCCAACACCTAAGAACATCATAAACGTGTAATTTCTCCCAGCATTCGTTTTTCCGCAATTTGAAATCACTCAATTATCGACTGTAAGTATCAATTTTGAATATAAGTATCAAGTGAAGAAGCATCTGCTTTGAAGGTGGAACATATTACGTTTCCAATTAAATGTTCAATTGCAATAAATTGGCAATCATTTTTTTTCAACCTCGTCAATTAGTACAAAATTTCCTAAATATTTCCAATAGAAATTTGCAAGTCCTGGAATACAACAATTAGAGGAATCGGGCCCTAAATTTCGCGAGGAGGAAAAAAATGCTTTAGAATTTCGCTTTACAAGGATAACTGAAAGCATCGCATGGCGACGGGTCGTTCAATTGTCCAGAGTCGACGAAATAAAATAACATTTCCCACGGTAATATTGCGGAAACACTTTGGCGATGAGCTCGTCAGGAATGCCATCGCGTTAGAATTAGATTTTTTTCTAAAAACATTTATGAATTTTTGGTTCCAGCATTCGGATGATGGGCCCCGATTTTTAATTGTTTTTATAACTGCGCATTGAGATCGGAATTCTCCGGGCAGAATAAGTTAACCTACCCATTTTGCCTCACTTTAATCCTGTGGAAGGAAGTTACGACGATTCCAAACCGCCGGGCTAAAGGTATAGTACAGGAGAGGCCCTCTCCCAAGTTTGTGGTTCGCAAAAGGCTTTTTCGCTTCGCGATTGTAGCGTCGACTCAACTCGGACGAAATGCCCTTTCCCCCCTCAATCAAACCGGTAATAATCCCCGATCACGAAAGATATTGCGCATTTTCATGAGAATCACCGCTATTGCCTCTCTGTCTCTGCCTCTCTTTCTCTCCCTTTCTGTTTTCATTGCGTGAAGGAAAGAGAGAGAGAGAGAGAGAGAGAGAGAGAGAGAGAGAGAGAGAGAGACAATTGGCCTTTTTTGGCCATATTCTGGGCCGTGGCTGCCACAGTTCTTACGGTTTTCCGACATGCGATCCGAATTCACCCTATTATCGCTTCTCTTTCTATCTTTGTCTCTTCTCTCGTCTGTGTGCCAACTCATATCTCTCGACCATTATTGCCGCGGTTTTATCGTTCTGCAGCAAAGTGAATGACAATCCCACGTGAGTTTTAACGAAAAGAGATACATTGTGGAAAAACTCGCATATTTGCACCAAGAACAGAAGCATTTATTTGATTTTTATGGAAATTCATTGGAATCATTCGATCGGGTAATAATTGAAGTGCCGAATAAAATTTATTATATTTTAGATTTAAATCGATTTTATCACAGGGGAAAAGATTCTATTCGAAGGGATTTTTTAATAAAAAGGTTTGGATAAGGACAACGCAAAAAATGGTTTTATGAGATTTTGAATTTTTATAGAGGTAAGACAAACGGTCGAAATTTTTCAAAAAGACGATTAAACAATAAAAAACGATTCAATTAAGTTTTAAAAAAAACGTTCTATTGCAGATGTTCGATGATTAACCCGTACTTGACACACTTTTGCAGAATAACATACTTGACACGTCGTCGTACCCCAGCGATAAAAATTCTTATAAACAATATACCATTTAATATTTCAAGTTGCAAATTTTTTTAGAACTTCTTAAGAGGTTAGTTCCCAAAATTATACAGAATTTTTAGTAAAATATTAAAGTTGAATATGATAACAAAATTTAAATATCCAAAAAACTGAAAAAATGAAGACTGTTATGAAAAAAATCATAACTTTTTTATATTTCGACAAAAATGATTAAAAATTTAACTGAGCTTGCTTAATATATAGCACTACAAGAAAAAAATAGTAGTAGTAAAATAATATAACAGGAATAAAATTTGCACAACATTTTCGCACTCGACCTTGCTTGATACATTGAGTTACAGGCGAGACCACTCGACTTTAGACGACTACTACATAAAAACTTATTGTCTCAGAGTGATGCTATAAGCTTGAAGGAGTAGTGGCATCCTCGAACTAATGGCAGATGTCGCTATAGATCCCATTTTTTTTAAATTTAGGTACTTAAAATTAACGAAATTCAGGCCTGGGGTGTTTTGTACCCCAGTGTGTGAAGTAAGGGTTGAGGAAGCTTATTTCATTGGGAAATAAAGAATTGATCAATCAACTTGCTCATAAAAAAGACTTCGCGAATTATAGGAATTATATGAAGAAGAAACGGGCAAGCTTCTAATTTGCAGGATTTTTTTTTGCACATTCTGGACCGCTGAGAAAGACTTATACTGTGTTAAATGATCGTCGCATCGGTCATTTTGGGACTCGGTCAAATAACGGGCATACCTAAGGCATAAAATGTATAGCATTATTAGGTAAGTTCTCTCTCTCTCTTGCTTAAAACCATTTATATATGTATATACATTTATATATATAAATCGGCAAAAGAAGGACCACGGAAGGACGAGAAATCGCACTGAAGCATCTCCGTCACGAAAGGACTGTTGAACGAGAGGAAGAGGGCGAAGAGTTTGCGAACATTGCGAGAGCTTTTTTACGCGTCTGTCGAGGAAAGAATGCGCAGAGCCCAGTTCGCGAGCTCATAGGGACGTGGTTATAAGTATTTTATATAAGAATATATATATATCAACTCGGTGGAAGTCTGGTCACTGTTATTGCGGAGGCTCATCCAGTATTACGGGGGAGCTTGCTCGCGTGGTCCCCGTCACGCGGGAAAAACCACCCCGCATAAGGGAGGGAGACGGGGGCGATGCCATTAATCATCCGGGTGATTCCATAGATGGCTGCTTGGCGCTCAGCGCTGCTATAGTGGCTTTGAGCCACGGAGAAGAGGAGTGAGCGATGCATGCCAAACTCGCGTCGTGCTTCGCTTTCAAAAACTGTTTCCCAACGAGACGAGAACTCGGGTGGGCTCTGCGTATGAGCCACCTCGTCGTCTAGTCATCTCATTTTTTTTGTCGCACTATTTACCATATAATGACAACAGAGACATTACAACAATGACAATGATAATAATCGTGCACAGAAAAAATGGTTGGTGGGGACAACCAACAGAGTATTAGTTGGGTATATTTCGGTTACCGTAACCATCTGCTTCGTTACAATAACCACCTAGCATTAGTTTCATCTACTATTCATAGTTAGTTGACGCGACTCGTCAACACAACTGATTTGATTAGTAAGTCTAACTAATAAAATAGTATTCAAGAGGATAAAGGATGGACAACAAATTTTATAGGTACTGTAGCCAACTATATCATATCTGCAAATTTGGCAGTACATCAAAAATCCGCCAGGTGGCTTCCTCTCGCACAAACAAACTTTCCCCTCGACGCTTATAACCTTTCCAAGTTCGTCTATGTTTAATATCCGTATTTTTTAGTAAGGTAAATGTTCCAATTATTGAACAGCTAAGGATCTGGGGATTGAATTCGGTGAGAAAAAAATATAAAATCAAGAAAAAAACCATCGCTTTCATGTTCAAATGATAATTTGATATTTTTACTATCGAAAAATCACCCTTTAAATGATTTTTAAATTATTTCGAATGAAAAAAAAGAATAACATTGTGAAGCATGCAAATGTCCCAATTATTGAACACTGGAAATGCCTATGTCCCTAATATTGAATAGGCATGTCACAGTTATCGAACACTCTCAAGAATTCTTTTTACGTTTTAAAAATATTATTTTGGGTACAATATTAAGAAATAAAAGCAAAATCAAACACTTGAATAATCTTTTATTAATCATGTAAAAATACAAAAATATATATTTAGTCTCTTTTGACAGGTTTTTGGTTCATTCGCATTTGGTTTCTTTTTGTTTTTCAACTCGAACTTTATATTATTTTCATTTTTAGCTTCCTCCCTTTATGTTCTGTTTTTGTTTGATATTTTGTCGCAGCTTTCTTGTTTTTCAACTGAAATATCGGAGAGCAAAAAATATTGAACATTATATTCGTATTATTAAGTTACATTTAGGTTATATTCTCTTTTTACTTTTCTTTTTATGTTTATTGCACCAAAATACAAATAAAAAATATATTTAACGATCTTAAAGTAATTATTAAAAGAATAAAGGTAAATTTATTCAGGAACTTACAGTTTTTTTTAAAATAAATCCGACTCACACGATCTGTCACACGTTGACTGTCTCGATGTTTTGAGCGGTTTAATGAAGCCATCTTGGAGAATTCGAGTATTCAATAATTGGGACACACTGCATTTTCTATGTCCCAATGATCGAACACCGTATTTTTTAACAAATAAGTAATGAAATTTTTTTTTATTGTTATTTGGTAAGAAATTTTCTGAGGAACCTGAAACGCCTTTACTTTTTGAGATGCAACAGTTTTTGAATTTTTTATGCCCTTACGCGTGAAGCGGCGTCAAATCGGGAGACCGTTGCTGATTAAATAATTTGTTTCTCTATTAATTAAAGCTTTTTTTGCACAAGTAAGGTAACATTTCGATAGCTAAAAAGTCCATATATGTAATGAAATTTTTATAAATAAGTAAATGCATGCAGGTGAATGAGAAATAATAAAAATACAAGATAGCGTTGAATAATTGGGACCTGTTCAATAATTGGGACATTTACCTTACGGATATTTAATACTTTGTGGCAAAACGCAGGATGGTCGAATCCGAAATGGATTCCCATGAAAAAGGGTCTTTCTTTTACCTTCTCTGGAAGGAAAGACGAAGCTGTATGAAATTGTAAACTTCGGATGGGCAGCGACATTCAAAGATTGAAATGTTTAAAAATATTGTGTAGATATAAAAAAAAAATTATAACAAACCACGAGCAAAGTAGGTGATACAACCATTTCACGCGTAGTTGGCCAAGCTAAAAAATTAGTTAGTCTGCCATTTATAAACCAACCATAAAAAAATCGTTGATCCAACCAATTTCTCGTCTGGCGCTCAGAGCACTGAGATAGTTGGTTGAGTCAACTAATTTTTTGTTACCACAGCTAAGTCGTTTTTTCCTTGTGTAAAAAAAGAAAAATGTATTGCGCTTTACTTTCCTCAGTAAAATTCCCCTTGGCTTGAAAATCTTGCTGAGATCTGTGGCAAACGAGAATCGGACGAAAGAAGTATATATCTAACGTTGGACAGAAGGACCCCGAGACGGTTGAGGTACAAAAAAAATTACAAAAAAAAAAGAAAAAAAACGCGAAACTGACGAAAAGGGCTCCGCGAAGTTGTCGAATGCACGCTCGCGCGATCACGGTGTGGTGAACCAGCCCACCGGCAGTCCAAGCCATGTTAGCAGTTTAATCAATGCATTTAGCCGAATTCCTGTCTGGCCCAAATAAAAGAGACCCTCGGAGACTCGCGATCATCGGCGGTGGAACAAAAAAAAACGCATCCTCGAGGCTCGATCTTGGCAGTTGCACGAGAGATATCTCCCCTCGATATATATCTGTCCACGTTCTTCTCGTCACACACCGAGAAATAGCATCACTGGCACACATTATGTTTCTTCTCTCGCCCTCGAGCTTTTGTATTTAGGTATCCCTGTTCTTGCTACATTTAACTCGCAACCATGATTCTCCTCCACGCGTTTCCTCAATTCCATTCTCATACTTTTGCAATGTTACAAATCTTGTGGCGAGTCAAATATGTGTCTTTGAATCCTATATTATTGAATCTTAGTATTAATTATTGAATACTATTTAAATGAGAAGCAAAGACAGAATTGCGGATTAATTTGTAAAAAATTATGAATTTGTTTACATTAGAGTTGCGAAGATTGATTGGGGTAAAAGAATAGCATATAAAAAATCCATGAAATTTGCCGTTTATTATAATGGGCAAAACGATAACGCAATGTTATTGATGATTTACGGTAAAAACATTTTTTGCGATCAGTTTTTTTTTTAATAGCGCAAAATCCCTCTTGCTCGATCATAAAGGTACTTCTCTAATCAATTTGAAGATACACTTTTTTTTATATGATGAGTCGTCATGACGATGGATGCCACAAGGCCTCAGCGTCATAAATCTCACGATATGGACCATTCACGAGAGAGCTTAGATTGAAAACTAACTTTTTCAGGCAACCACCTGGATGATGAGTCTTCTTCTTCTCTCTCTCTCTCTCTCTTTCTCTCATTCGTTTCATCATACGTGAGTTTAATTTACATGTCTCCCGCGTGCTCACCTACAGCAGTTGTCAGTTTCTCTTTCATTGAGAGTCAACGAGGAGAGCGAAGGATCTCTTGGCTCCTTCATGTCGGCTCTGGCGTCTATCTCTCGTTTAACATCTCCCACAGTGAGACAGAGAGGCAGAAAGAGAGAAAGAGAGAGAGAGAGAGAGAGAGAGAGAGAGAGAGAGAGAGAGAGAGAGAGAGAGAGAGAGAGAGAGAGAGAGAGAGAGAGAGAGATCTCCTCTAGTCGCGGGGTTCATGCCGCTCATCGCGGCTTCAACCTTCGTCGAATAAATCTCGTCTCTCCGAGACTTTTAACTTACGCACACGCGATTCACGCGCAGTTTCCGCTCTGTGTGGCAAACCGCCCTTGCAACGAAAACGACTCCGCGCAAAACCGAGATCGAAATCTCGCGCGCAAGCCTCCGGCCTATCCGGTCTCTCTTGCACCCAGAAAAAATATCTAGTTCATTGAACTGAATCCTACTCAAGCCAAATAAATTTTGTTAGGTGTAGGTCAACCTAATACGACTCTATTCATTTTGATTATTTTTTTTAATTTGGAATATTTGGATGTACTTAGTAGAAAATACATTGTGAAATAGATTGTCATTTAAGAATACTTTGCCCTTACCGTCCCAGCCAAAAATTGTATCTGATAGAAATTTCCGTACTCCGTGCTACAATGAAAATCTGAAACAATTCAGCAGCATTTGGCATGCGATAAACAACAATTATCAACAATAACATTGCCCAAAAGTTATTAATAAATTGTTTAAACAAATAATTATTCAACCATTTTTCCGTAAGTTCGTTTTTTTTTATTAAACAAATGAAATGCATTCATTGTTCTGAACGCATATGAATTTTTTCAGAATTTTCTCACTATTTTGAAATATTATAAAAAACATTCTGAAATACAAACAAAAAATTGCCAATTTTGAGTATGTTTGTGCACACATGTTTATCGTCAGCTTTGAAAAGTTTTAAAGACACTAGGCCAAAAAAACATAAATGCAGCCATTCTAAATATTTAAATAAAATTTAAAAATGGGAATTTCAAAATAGAGGGAAAATTCTGAAAAAATTCATATGCGTTCAGAAAAATTAATGCATTCGATTTGTTTGAGAAAAAAAATAACTTGCCAAAAAGTTGTTGAATAATTGTTTGTTTAAACGATTTATTAATAACTTTTAGGTAATTTTATTGTTGATAATTGTTTTTTGTGGCATGGCAAATATTGCTGAATTTTTTCAAATTTTTATTGTATCGCGAAGTACGGAAATTTCAATCAGATAAATTTTTTGGCTGCACCGGTAGGGTGAAAGCATCCTTAAGGGGAGGCTAAATACTGACATTATTACTGAAGCCCTACATTATGGACTCAAAATTGCTGTCCAAATTTTCTACAATACCGGTGGATGAATATCAATGAATGATAAATGAATTGCAAAATGGAAGTGCGAGACATAAATCAACATTTTCGTTCATTGCCACTCACAGCTCAGACAGCTAGTTTGGATAGAAGTCTAATGAGAATAATATTTATTTCGTATGAATTCCATAGTGCTGCCCTCTCTCTTTCACATTTCTGTGAACTTGATTTCGCCATTTTGTTTTTCGATAAAACACTAAATTTATCAACATTTATCTCGTCATTTGGATTCCAAACTTACGTCGCAGTTTTTCCATAAAACAATGTCGAAGATGTATCGATATTCGTACTTTGGTGTTCATTTGGTGCCCCACTCTTGGTTTTAGCCGAAATGCCGTAAAAACATTATAATTTAATATTTTCAATTACAGATTCCTGATAATAATCGAATCTGTAATTTTTGTTGTTGTTTTTCGAACAAATTTTAGTGGGGCTCCAATTGTGCCATAACTCTGATGATATTGCCAAAATTTTATTGATTTCCATCCATTCTCGCCAGAGTGAGTTTGGATTCCAATTTCGAGGTGCTAATGTCGGTATTTAGCGTCCCCTTAATATGAATATACATTTTTTTCAAACTGGATGACAGTGAATTTAAATAAATAAATAAATACATATATTAGAAATAAACATTGCCCAAACTTGGATCAAATACAAATATACTTTATGGAAAGAATATTTTATTTCAATTAACTAAAAATTGATCAAATAAACAATTATCGTACCTACTAGATCATTTTTCTGGGTGTGCTCTGCGTGACGATTATACGTAGAAAAACTGACGGAGTTTTTGTCGATGCGTTCAACAATTATCATGCAAAAAAAGGAAAGGTATTTTCAAGTCGTTGAATCACGGACTTCGGTTGTCGGAGGATCGAAGAATCCTGATTCGATGATTATAATTCACGTTTCTGGAAGAAAAACATTGCGGCACGCGGGACAAGCCAAAAAGTTATGTGATTATGATTCGAAAAGGAAGAACACGCCTGATGGCAATAATTTCGTGACGCGGTGGATCACGTCTTGGGTGAAAAGTTCGTGATGCCCCGCGGGGACGAAATAACTCGTGCAGTCTCGTTACGCCTGTCGGAAGTATAAATCAACGAGTGGAGAGGCGAAACTCGGGCTCCCCTTACATGTACATTGTATGCACAGAGTAACAGCAATCGGACGCAACACTTAACAAGTGCAAGAATGCTCCGCGAGAATATATCTCATTAAAATCCTTGGCAAAGTTTGCACACTATTAATCTTTTTTTTTCCTTCAATTTTGTTCCAATTCAAAATGTCAATCACGTCATTTTTTATTGCTCGACTATCGATAAATTTTCATTATCGGTGTTATTCCAATGCAAGAATTATTTATTTTTATTACAAATTTATGATGAAATACACTTTTATCCGAGTATGGAAACTTAGAGCCATTTTCAACGTTTTCTCAAATGGGAAACTGGAGTCAGTATTAACCCCATGCTTTTTTTTATAAAAGCTCTCAATTGTGCATGATATTGTACGTTTTCGCAATTTCAAACATGTTTGATTGGTAAAAAATTGATTTCAAAGCCGAGCTATGCAGAAAATCTGGATAAACCTAATTTTTTGCACAAAATCATTTTTTTTCTTAATTAATTAACTAAAATATAAGGTAAATGTCTCAATTATTGAACAGCAGAGGATGTGGAGATTGAATTTGGTGAGAAAAAAATATAAAATCAAGAAAAAAACGATCGCTCTCATGTTCAAATGATACTTTGATATTCTTACTTTCGAAAAAAATCACCCTTTAAATTATTTTTAAATGATTACAAATGAAAAAAAAGAATAACATTGTGAAGCATGCAAATGTCCCAATTATTGAACTCTGGAATGCACCTATGTCCCTAATATTGAACAGGCATGTCCAAGTTATCGAACACTCTCGAGAATTCTTTTTCCGTTCTGAAAATATTTTTTTGGGTACAATATTAAGAAATAAAAGCAAAATCAAACACTTAAATAATCTTTTATTAATCATGTAAAAATACAAAAATATATATTTAGTCTCCTTTGACAGGTTTTTGGTTCATTCGCATTTATGGATTATTTTTGCTTTTGAACTCGAACTTTATTTTATTTTTATTTTCAGCTTCCTCGTTTTTATATTCTGTTTTTGTTTGATTTTGTCGCAGCTGTCTTGTTTTTCGACTGAAATATCGGAGAGCAAAAAAATATTGAACTTTACATTCGTATTTTTAGGTTACATTTATAGGTTATATTCTCTTTTTACTTTTCTTCTTATGTTTATTGCACGAAAATATAAATAAAAAATATATTTGACGATCTTAGAGTTATTATTAAAAGAATAAAGGTAAGTTTATTCAGGAACTTACAGTTTTTGTTTAAATAAATCCGATTCACACGATCTGTCACGCGTTAACTGTCTCGATGTTTTGATGGGGTTTAATGACGCCATCTTGGAGAATTCGAGTGTTCAATAATTTTCTATGTCCCAATGATCGAACACCATATTTTTTAGCAAATAATTAATTAACATTTTTTTAAAATTGTTATTTGTAAGAAATTTTCCGAGGAACCTGAAACGCCTTTACTTTTTGAGATGCGACAGTTGATGAATTTTTTATGCCCTTACGCATGAAGCGGCGCGTCTTAGCAAAAACGATAAGCAGTTACTACGAGACAGTCAAATCGGATCACCGTTGCTGATTAAATAATTTTGTTCTCTATTAATCAAAGCTTTTTTTGCACAAGTAAGGTAACATTTCAATAGCTAAAAGTTCCATATATGTAATGAAATTTTTATAAATAAGTAAATGCATGCAGGTGAATGAGAAATAATAAAAATACAAGATAGTGTTCAATAATTGGGACCTGTTCAATAATTGGGACATTTACCTTAATTCCAACCCTGGAGTTCGTAAAGAATGAGAAATTCTTTCAATTTTTTCGGCAAAAATTGTACAAAACCGTGGGCAACGATTGTCAGTGTAAGTTTTGTAATTTTTTCTTGGGAGTTTTGTAATCTTTGATTAAAGCAATATCGAACACAATGAAATAAATGTTCCTGCACTCGGACGAGCAAGATAAAAGGGTGGGGTCGAAGAAGGGGAAAACTCTGAAAAGTCGCGAGGTTCGAGTAAACCTAGAATTGCCGGATAATCCGAGATGATCGTCTAATAGCTTTAGGAGAGGAAAGGAATCAACGATGAAGGGTGGCGGGAGGACTGCTTAATATTAGCATAAGCCTCGCAACGTTGGCTAACGAGCGGAAGAGACGAGACCCCAAAAGTGCCTACGATGAATCAGAAGAAATGAGGAAGGAAAAAAAAAGGAGAGTGAGATCGAGAGAAAAAAGTAAGGATAAAGCGGCATTAAGTGCCGGCTCGGAAGGTCTCCTTATTCCCAAAAGGTTGAGGGTTTTTTTTCCACCTCGAACATATCCTTAACAGTGCAATAACAAAGCTCTGACGAGATCAACGTGGTTATCTCGTTAACGAGAGTCTCAATTAATTGATCGTAGCTACTTTTTCTTATCGTCATGTAAGAAAATGAAGATTTTCGGAAAATCCCAAACTCACTTCGAGAAGTCGAGGTTTCACTCTACCCAAATTTTAACCGGAAAGTTGCAATATCAAAATGTAGGCCAAACAGTTCTAGAAATCATTTAATGGGGAAACTGGGAACTTTGAATCTCAACGACAATCATTGACAATAAGAAGAGAATTTAAAAAAAATCAACGATGAGGACGATTTGCCAAAAAACGTGACGTTTTTTGGCAAAAATGTATCGGAATTTCGTTATCGATCGTGTCAAGGAAAAGTATAACGATCACGAAAACCACCGAGACATGGCCTGAGTTCGAATTGCGCGGTAGAGAAAAAAAAACGAAACGTGAAATAAAGAATAAACGAAGAAAAAAAAGGAGAAGAAAGAAAAAAATAGCGTAGGTGGTTGACGCGCCCATATAGCTATTGTCCACGTGGAGCTCACCACAGATCGCTCCGAATACATTAAACATGACACGAATGGTGAATGACTGGATGATTTTGTTCACCAAGTCCCGTAGCACCAAGTCGCGTATACTTTACACCCATTCTATATACATATATATATATATGGGGCATTCCACGTCAAATCACGCGACCATCGGCCTGACCCCCTCGGATTTTGATGTCCAATGAATCGTGGGTTTCGTTTGGTCCAAAATATGACCTCAAATTTTTAGAAATTTATGTTTCATTTTTTAGGGGTTGCCCGAGCTAAAAAATCATTAAATTGAGGGAAAACATAAAGAGCCATTTTTAAATTAATGCAGTGACGCGGAATGCCCCATATATAGATACATATATATGCATCCTTATATATGTATATATCGAGGCGTCTACAAGTAAAGACGCGAGATCCAAAAGCACAATCCGGCATATATAATTACGTCGGCGATCCCAAAGTATTCCTGCGCAAATGTAAAGCGATTCGCGACTAAAGTATAATATTCCCCGAGTGAGTACATCGATTTTCGGCAATAAAAAGGCTGTAAGTAGGTCCACAAAAAAGAGTGGAGCGATTTGACAAGCGCCCTTTTGTTCATCAGTCGATGAACACGGCTCGTACGTCCCTTTTGCTCGCGCGGTAGGCGTTTACACTCGCAACGTACCTTAGCACTTGCGATATTACAGCTTTGTAACATACGCGTACACGTGGAAAACGTGTATGATCTCATATACGTACACCCACAGAACGAACCACGTGCCGCTAATTCTCGAGCAGCTCTAAACTACCGCTGAGCCACTTGCGCGCGCGCGCACGCGCAATCTGCTTATACTTGCAAAGTTCTCCTTTATGCCTCCTTAAATTTATGCGCTATATCCTCGCGCGGATAAAGAGGTGCGATATCCGCGATTTTTCGATATAACGCTTCGGAGAACACACCACCGCGCGCCGCTGCGGCTCCTCATTCATCCGACTAAAGCGATTCGTGCTCTTGTTTTTTTTTTTTACTTTTTTTGTTCCTTTTCTCTTTGCTTTGCGTTTCTTCGTCGGAACGCGAGTGCGGGAACGTCATAATTTGTTGCATACACGATCCGAGGAAAAATGCAAATTTCTTTGTCGAGAATTTTCGGTCATGCATTAGAGCGCGATCGCTCGCGACAAAACGAGACAAGGAGGGCACTTGATACGACGAGACAGTAACACGCGCCCCATGCGCACACATACACACATTTACACACACACACAGACACACACATGCAAACGTTTATGTAGCTCGCCAGTGCGGACCGACTTTTTTTCGGCCACTTGTGGCCGTATCGTGGGAATCGGTGACGTGACAATCCTGTTCTGTCGTTTCTGTCCATTCGCTTTATCCAACGCGGGGGTAAAGGGGATATGTTTGTACGCTCGATCTCTCTCGCGACTCGAACTCGCGCTCTCGCGTTTGCAGCTTTTATTGCCTTGGAATAAAAGCTCTTCGAACGAATGAGAAAACACGCCGATTACTCTCAACATCCGAGACGGATACTCTCTCTCCCTCTCTCTCTCTCTCTCTCTCTCTCTCTCTCTCTCTCTCTCTCTCTCTCTCTCTCTCTCTCTCTCTTTCTCTCTCTCTCTCACTTCGTCCTGTCTGTCTATGGATATCCTTGCTCGAATGCTATCGGAAAAGATTGGTGGGAATGAAAAAGGATTGATGGCATACTTTTTCGATTAATTAATCGAACATTGCGATTTTTCTTTTGTGGCCCAAATTTTAAATTCTTAAGATCTATCTTAAAATCGATCTTATAAGATCAAACTTTTCATTGAACTCAAGTTGGAACTTAAGATCGAACTCAAGTTCGAATTTAAGATGGATCTTAAGTTTGAACTTAAGTGTCATTATAAGTTCATACTTAACTACAAACTTTAGTGCGAACTTCAGATCCATCTTAAGGTCAAATTTAAACTTGGTTTCAAGTTTTACCTTAAGATCTATCTTGACCTTCAACTTAAACTTCTTTCAATCAAACTTCTTTCATCGCCTCCCTCGACCGTATTTTTTGACATTGGATGTCAAAATAATTCAGTTCGATCGAACTTAAGTTTAAGCTCAAGATGGATCTTGAGTTCAAACTTCAAACCAAATTTAAGTTTGAACTTGAGGTCGATCTGAAATTTGAACTTAAGTTTAAACTTAAGAATGAACTTATAATGACACTCAAGTTCAAACTTAAGATTCATTCAATTGGAACTTAAGTTCGATCTTAGATTCCAACTTGAGTTCAATGAAAATTTTGATTTTAAGTTTGATCTTAAGATCTCAAAATTTGGGCCTAAGAATTGCTATCAATTTTTGTTCTCCAGCTTATTCTACAAAGATAACTGATTATTATTTGACTAAAGTTTTTTTGGGGACAAGTCTTTAGATCTTGATGGTCAAGACCCATTGGATATTGAACAATCGTCAATCGCCAACAATTTTCATGGAAAAATTATTTTTTATAAGAATATAAATTTTTTGGAAAATATTTTGTTCATGAAAAATAATAATCAATAGCAATAAGGAAAAATTATTAAAACTCGCACTGAGAAAAAAATCGTTGAATGTGCAAAATCGTTTGTTGAATACGTGCAACTAAATATTTATTTGGTCTAACTAAATAACTAGTTTCCTGAATAATTCTGCGCTTCGGTTGACCAAAATATTGAATGTTGAATTGTACAACTAAACATTTAGTTGAACGTATTCAACTAACGATTTTGCACATTCAACGATTTTTTTTCTCAGTGCGTATTCGCGTATTTTCCCACCGAAATTGTGATAAAAATTGTCACAATCAATTTACAAATAAATTACTGCGACTAATCATCAAGAGTATGTAATAGGAAAAAAATATAAAAACTAGTATTCGGGTTTTTTAATCCGAAATTGTGATAAAAATGATCACCATCACTTTACGAATAAATTACTGAAAATTATCGTCTGAAAATTAATGATCAAATGCAGTAATAATACAATGTTGTTCTTTTTTGAAGACTATTACTTTTAGCAACTTCTTTTTCGTTTACCGAAATTGTAATATGAATTTACACAATGAATTCGCAAATAAATAATTGTGACTATAATGATCGCAAAATTGTTGATTAATGGGAGTAACGTTTGAATATAAGAAAAAAAAATGATATTCATTTTTGGAGTCCACCTTTCTTAAATATGACATTATCGCAATAAGCTTCGAGGCTATAATCTCGAAACGTTTGAACGAAAAATCATTCAGCCTTAAGGAGACACCAGTGGACACATATAAATATACTGTTTTGCCATTATCATGAATTCATGTCACGTTGAGGTTCTTCGATGGGGCGACGCGGGCATATATATATATATATTTAACGCTTCAAACCGTGGGGGATCACGTACAATGCTATTCTTATCGTCTCCTCGTCGACAGCCGATAGTCACCTCGTGAACGCTTCGGACGCCAAAAACAATGACGGATCGAACCGTAATAGTAATCAAAGGTGCGTGAAGAGACTGTCGGCTATATACAAGAGCAAACGATAAATGTAAAAATATTCACTCCCAAAACCGATCAAAGCAAATTTTCATTGGACTCACTCTAAATTTTACTAAAAAAAAAAATAATCACAAACTCAACTTTTTCCCTCATTATTTTTCAGTTCAAATAAACCGTACATAAAATATATAAAATTCGTTTTTTTCTCAGGCAAGAGAAATTTGAGCACAAGTACGATTTTTTTGAAGACTATTCCATCAGAAATCGTAATAAAACAAATGCGATCAATTTGATGCAAGAGGAAATAATGTAAATTCCCCATTTGCTCGATTTGAAAGCTTTTCGGTAATTTTGATGTGAATTGCACTGGAAAAAAGTGAAAGATTGTCCAGATAGTTCCAATAGAATTTTTCAAGAAGCAAGAACATTTTCCAAGCATAATTTTTCGGTACTTTGGAAAACTTTAATTGTATACGAAAACCTCTAAAAAGTCTGGTTTCTTGAAAACAAAGTTCAATGAAAGAATAAAGAATTAAGCCAAAGCTAATGAATGTACATTGGACTGATTCAAAAAAAGCGACAATTTTTTGTTTTTCGAAATAACCTATCAAGAACTTTTGGAAAAGTGAAAAAAGATGCCTGTTAAAAGCAGAGCTCTTAATATAAATATTTAGATACGTCTCATGGCGGATCTCTATTTTCCATTTAAACAACACAGGAAACAAATTTTTTTAACTTTTAAATTTTATACCTCAGCTTCAGTTCAATGTACTGAAATGAACGATACGTATTCTTGTCGGGAATTTAACGTTCTACAAAAAAGGTCTCTTATGATTTTTCGATGAACTACCGCTGGTCATTTCTTTAAAAATTAGGTAATTTATGTTAATGGAATTTTAACTTTTGTTTCAAGACATGTTTTATGATATTTAGTAATAAATTTTAACATTTTGCCGGAATCTAAAAAAAAAAAGTGGAATTTACTCTAAATTTAACTTTAACCTTGAATAACTTTTACAGGAGTGAGTTTATCAAAAAATCATATATAAGAGACCTTTTTTGTAGAGCGTTCAATTCTCAACAAGAATATGTGTCGTTCATTTTGGTACATTGACTTGAAGCCGAGGTATAAAATTTCAAAGTTTGAAAAAAAAATTTCCTGTGTTATTTTATCGGGAAATAGAAATTCACGATGAGACGTATCTAAATATTTATAATAAGAGTTCTGCTGTCAACAGGCACCTTTTTTTACCTCCCCGAAAGTATTTACAGTCGAACCTCGGTAACTCGAATCTCAGGGGGAGAGCTAATTTCTTCGAGTAAGAGAGGTTTCGACTTATCGAAGTTTTCGAGTTATAGAGGGTGACCTAAATAATATTCGACTTATAGAGGCTCGTAAAAATTCGCCAAATATAGTGGAAATATTCTTTATTTTGGGACGTACATACAAGTTATGCAAAATGTAACATATTTTAGTACATATGTACATGGTAGACAATGGTTGTTCATGCACTATCATTTACAGGGTTTTGGAAAAAATCTGTTATTTTGCTCTGTTTTAACTTATGCTGGCAGTCAATTGCATTTTTGACCGCGAACAGAGTTGCGAATTGCATTTTCAACTGAGAACAGAGCTACGAATACGTTATCATCAATGTTAATATAGATTTTTCTAGGAAAATTCGAACTTCGTTCGAAGTCCGTCTTTTTTTACGCCAAATTTCGTCACTCGTGGCGGTAGTAGTCTTCTGCACGCCGTAAAGCGTATTTAAGAGATAACTAGCGCCACGTACAGAGTAAAACAGGAACTAAAAAATGCGGACAGAATGCGTAGCGTTTTACGTCATTGCATGAAGCGCTTCGAGTTGTAGAGGTCAGGGTATTGGAACTTCGAGTTATAGAGGTAACCTTCGACTTGTAGAGGTCGGGTATCTTTAAATTCGAGTTACAGAGGCGAAATCATGGCCCTTGATACGTTCGAAAAACTTCGAGTTACTTTCTGTTTTTTCTTCGAATTACAGAGGTTTTCGCAAGGGAACAGACTGAGTCTCAGACTTATCGAGGTTTTCGAGTTATAGAGGTTCGAGTTAGCGAGGTTCGACTGTAATAGGTTATTTCGAAAAACAAAAAATAGTCGCTTTTTTTAATCAGTCCAATGTTCATGAAGGAAACTCGACGAACGCGGCCTGGAAAATGGTGGAGCCACGTGCAAAGTCCTAATTCACAAAAAAATTTCAAAATTCAAAGTTTTTAAGGCCAGAAGGAATATAAGAAGAACGAAATTCGCACTTGTGGCGCAGATTTTATTCCCATAAAATCACGATAATCATTCACAGCCGAAATGACCACAAGGTCGTAAATGTCTGGGGCGCCCATCCACGAAGGACATGGATCACGTAGTTCTTATAGCAGAGCTCACGTACATTATACGCGCAACCGTACCGAGGATATATAATCCGTTCGTCACTCCTCGTCGTTGTCGTATACGCAGGCTTGAAATATATGTACACACGAGACTATTGTGGAAGCGAGAGCAATGAAAGAAGCGACGAAGAGGTGAAAAAGTGTCTTGGCTTCGTTTCGAACCGTCGGCGACAACGACGAAGAAGAGGCGGTCGTTGCGTCGGCAGAACAACGACGAGCGATGAGAAACAGCAAACACACATCGTCAACGCGGTCTTCACAAAAGCCTTGACATCAAAGTCCGAGTCTTCAATAGTTTTTTTTCAATTTAACTATGGTCGGAAAAAAATTGATTTGTATGGATCGACTCAAGGATGGTGGAGGGTGGAATATTTTTGGTTTATTCAACGCTTATTTCATGAAAAAAGAGTGCGCATCTTTCGATGGTACTTTATTTTTGAAGGTATAAATACTTCAAGATTTTTTCGAGATTCAAACGACAAAAAATATTGTTTAAATATGGCGGATTTGATCATTCAATTGGTAAAGTGAATTTTACTTTGCCAACCCCAAACGCAGAGTTAGTTTCTCCTACAAAAACACCATTTTTATTTTTTTCCCTCGGTACATTTCGTGCGTGTGCCGAGATATACATTTATTCTTGAATCTCTTGACTTTTAATCTGTGCGAGCTTACTTATTCCTTTATTTTCCACGCTCGCTCGCACCTATTCTCAGCTGAGACGATCCCACCGCGAACCGACGGCGACGCACGGAAATTCCTCCCGTGGGAAAGCAGCAAAAAGCTTCTGTCGCGTGTCTCGCAAACTCATGCTCATTTTTTTCTTTCACGGAAACTCGTCGTGTACAGCGAGGGAACATTTTTATCATACATTCAAGAATATCGCATAAGGATGCTTGAAATCGGATTCATAACATTCTATCAAGAAAATTGGTCTCATGGGAATCGCTTTTCAAATAAAATGCACGGAATCGATTGGGGGTAGAAAAATACAAAATTGGGTAAATAGAAATTTTAAGAATAAACCTGAAGGAATCGTGACCGTTGAAAAAAGATTCATATGAAGACGATAATAAATTTATCAATTTTAATTAATCACACAGCAGTGGAAATGCATCAATATTCTTGAAATAAAAATTGCTCCTTCCCGAAATCTATGCACTGAAAGTGAAATTTTATTCCATTTACATGAACTCTCTTCAGAGGGTATTCTGATCTAGAATTTTGACAAAATCAATTTTTTGTGCATATTCCCAAAGTTTAGATCTTTGAGAATATATTCTCAAAAGGAAATTTTTCAATTCCAATAATTGACGGAGTTATAACTATTTTAGTGACGCAGCAACAACGTTTATCACGTGTCAGGAAAATTGGACTGTAGACATTTTTCTCAAAACTACTTTTCTCAATACGGTTGACATGATATTTTGAGTTCTATTCAACCGCGATTTACTTCAAATTTCTAACCAATCTTTAATGTATAACTCTCTATCGCCCCTACCACTTTTGTATTGAAATTATTATTTTTTACTATTGCAAAAAAATTAAAAACTATGAAAAAAAAGTCGAAAAACACCTTTTTTCCAGAAAACCGCCATTTTGCGAATTTTTTCCGGTTTTTTTTTTGAGGTAGGGGCTAAAACGATATTTTTACTAATTAAGAATCTTTTTAGGCACTCACTCATTTATGACAGAAAGTGCCTATTGCAATCGCCTCGAAATCTGTGTCGGATGTCCGTCCAGACCCAGATCTCAGAAACCGGTGTACGGAATTCAATTTCCTTTGGAGGGTAGTTGTGTATGGTTGTAATCTCTATGCCCAAGGAGTTTAAATCCAAACGGATATTGTAAAACAAAGATTTTTGAAAAAAATTGCCATTTTTGAGCAAAAAAAGACGTTTTATGATCATATGTAGTTGAAACTTGGAATTTCTCTAACGAATTGTTCTCTAACCCACAGAATGTGTCTATATGATTGTAAACAAATGTCTGACGAAGTATGAATCCAATCAGACACTATTAAGGTTGCAATTTGGCAAAAAACATGATTTTAACCAAAAAATGCTATTTCTATCTATATGCACTTGGATCTCCGAAGTTCACGGACGAATTTTTCTCTAACTCACACGATGTCTGTATATAATTGTAAACAAATGTCCCACGAAGTATTAATCCGATCAGAGACCATTAAGTTTATAATTTTTGCAAAGAAAACACAATTTTTAACGAAAAAACAGCTATTTCTGTCCATATGCACATGGATCTCCGAAGTTCACGGACGAATTTTTCTCTAACTCACACGATGTCTGTATATGATTGTAAACAAATGTCCCACGAAGTATTAATCCAATCAGAGACCATTAAGTTTACTATTTTTGCAAAGAAAACACAATTTTTAACGAAAAAACAGCTATTTCTGTCCATATGCACATGGATCTCCGAAGTTCACGGACGAATTTTTCTCTAACTCACACGATGTCTGTATATGATTGTAAACAAATGTCCCACGGAGTATTAATCCGATCGGAGACCATTATGTTTACAATTTTTGCAAAGAAAACACAATTTTTAACGAAAAAAGGCAATTTCTGTTCATTCGCACTTGGATCTCCGAAGTTCACGGACGAATTTTTTTCTAACTTACAGAATTTCTGTATATGATTATGAACAAATGTCCCATGAAGTTTCAATCCAATTAGACACTGCTAAGTGAATAACTTTTACACAAAAACAATATTTTTAACAAAAAAAATACTACTTTTCTCACTGACAGAATTTCTATATGACTGTAAACAAGCACATTAACACTCTCACGTTTTCACGTAAAGCATAGACCGGCGCACGCGACGTCGCCACGTACGTCACGACGCCGCTACGCCACGTACAGAGAAAAGAGGAACTAAACACGACCTGAGCGCGCCAAATTCAAAACCCATATTTCGCTCTTATAAAAAGTACATGGTTCTTTTGTGTGCTTACGCTCTATTGGCAATATGGCGATCACCCACGCGTTTTAAACGTGAAAAAACAGAATCTGAGCATTGATTAATAACCGAAAGCTTTTTTTACTTATTATAAATGGACTAATAATCATTAAATGATTAAAGTGTTATGATAAATAAGCCCATCTCAAATGTCACTAATATTCTTCATTACTGCCTAATATTGTAACAATTCTGTGAATATAATCTATCAAAACATTTAAATAATATGATTGTCTAGATACTTTTATATCATATTGATTATATTCAAATCTGTCTTTTTAATTATAATTAATAGAATTTATACGACTACTCGATGTTCACAATGAATCAAAGAGTTTAAATAACGGTGTGAGTGCCTATTAAAACGTCCCTAAGGGACATGTTAACCAACATTCAAAATATATCACAAAAACAAAATATATGATTATAATATTATGAAATTGTGAGTGCCTACTAATATAATTCTTAAAATTCGGTCATTACCTTTATGAATCATTGCCGCCATTGAGAATGAAAAATGTGACTCAATATTATCAAAAACAATGTTCAATAACATAAAAACAATATAATATTTACATACCGAATAAATTAAGATAATGGTCAAGAATACGGAGCGCAAAGCCCCCCAACAAAACGTTAAGGGGGGTTTGGGGGGCGGAGCCCCCCAATAAAACGTGAGCGCTCCGCGCGACGCAACATTGTCGCGCGAAGCGCGACAATGTTGAGTAGCGCGGAGCGCGGGGGGGCTTGGGGGGCGGAGCCCCCCAACGAGTACGCGAAGCGTACTTGTTTAAATTTTGTATCGGATTACTAGAACGGTTGCAATCGTATAAATCAGGTTTTCTTTACCCCCAACTTTACCAGCTTATCATTTACTTAATTTTAATTTTTTTTTCTCGAAAATTTGTTTGTGTATTGTCAAAATATCAGTAAATATGTTGTAAAAAACGAATGGTAAAAACATTTTTTGTTTTTTTTTTATCGAGCTCGACGAAACGCTCAAAATATATGTCCCTAGACGAAAATACCGTCTGAAAACAAGATTTATTGAAATGTGTGAAAATAAAAAGTTGAAATTTCTAATTCAAACTCACACTCAAAATTCTTGACACTATCGACAAAACTTACAAACTGATTGTCACAACGCCCGAGCACGAAAAATCGTATATTCGTGTGCCCAATGTGTGCAAGGACTCTTTATTCATTTTTTTTTCGTCCTTCCTTCAAAATGTTTTTGCCATTCTTTTGGGTTTTCCCTTTCTCTTTTTTTTTCGTAAACTTTGTGCGTATTATTAGGAGGAAGCGTAGGGAAAGATGCAGGTATTCGAGCAAGATGGAAAAAGAGTTGCTCCTAAGTTATACGTGTGTTCCTTTACGCAGGAGTGAGAAAGACATCCGTGTGTGTGTGTGTGTTTGTGTGGGTCCCATGTCCGCTGACGAGGGCGAGGCCCTCACGAAGCGAATACGTGCACATCAGTAAGAAGGTAAAAACGCACGAACCCGAAGGTAAACGTGACGCGGCGGAACGTCCGAGAGCGGTTGGACGACGAGGACGAAGAAGACGACTCCAACGACGACGACGACGACGAAGAGTAAAAGAGAGAAACAGAAAAATCGTGGACGGAAGAAACGAGCAGAGTCTCTTGCGATCCTCTTCGTTCCTCTCGTCTTCGTTCCTCTCTCGCTCTTTCTCTCTTTCTGGTCGCCCACGACTCTTCATCGCGCGTAAAAAACAAAGCGATACGCGAAACTATGCATTGTCCTGCCGAGGAAGAGTCCTGAATTACAATTGCGAGTCATCAGGATGAGGTGCATGAAAAAGGACGCACTGTGACTTTCACCCAAAAATAAAATGGATATTTCAGTCAAATCCGAGCTGACCGAGTATGTATTTTGCCAAAGAGCATTTTTCGTAAGATCTCAGTTATTTTTTTGACAAACGGACAAATTCATCGAACTGAATAAGTGTTTCCAAAAGTTTTCTACTGAAGAAAATTGATCGTTTTGATTGTCGGGGAAATCTGGTCAGTATCAAAGCTAATGTCTTCATTGAACTGAAAATTATTAAGGTGCGTTGTCATCGCATGAGGAATAAGAGAATAGAGCACTACTTATTCAAGCAGACGCCAAAGATTCAGTCATGTTGAACTGTTAATATTCTCATTGCTGAAAAGGTATTGTTAGACATTTTTATACAAAAAAGGCTGAAAAAGACAACCTTTTTAATCATGTTAATCGGGTTAACTGAAAAGCTGTTTTGGAAATATTTATCAAACAAAAAGGGATACCAGTGACCCAGACTGAAAAATGTCGCAGAAAAATGTCACTTCCTGAATAATGTCCAAAATAATCGGTTTTTAAAAACAAGAATTCAAAGTCGACTTGTGTCTTTCTTGCTAAAAAGACAATCATTTTAGTCCTGTCAAGCTAATTAACTGAAAAGCTATTTTTGAAATACTTCTCCAAATAAAAAGGGATACCAGTGACCCAGACTGAAAAATGTCGTAAAAAAATGTCACTAATGTCCACAATAATCGTTTTTTACAATCAAGGATTTAATACCGACTTGTGTCTTTCTTGCCAAAAAGACAATCATTTTAGTCCTTTTAAGTTAATTAACTGAAAAGCTATTTTCGGAATACTTCTGCAAATAAAAAGGCATACCAATGACCCAGATTGAAGAATGTCGTAGAAAAATGTCACTTGCTGAATAATGTTCACAATAATCGTTTTTTTTTTAATCAAGGATTTAAAGTCAACTTGAGTCTTTCTTGTCAAAAACACAATCATTCTAGTCCTGTTAAGCTAATCAACTGAAAAGCTGTTTTTGAAATACTTCTCCAAATGAAAAGGGATACCAATGACCCAGACTGAAGAATATCGTAGACGAATGTCACTTGCTGAATAATGTCCACGATAATCGTTTTTTTAAATCAAGGATTTAAAGTCAACTTGTGACTCTCTTGCCAAAGAGACAATCGTTTTAGTCTTGTCAAGTTAATTAACTGAAAAGCTATTTTCGGGATACTTCTGTAAATAAAAAGGGATACTAATGACCCAGATTGAAAAATGTCGTAGAAAAATGTCACTTGCCGAATAATGTCCACAATAATCGTCTTTTAAATCAAGGATTCAAAGTCAACTTGTGTCTTTCTTACCCAAAAAGACAATCATTTTAGCCCTGTTAAGCTAATCAACTGGAAAGCTGTTTTTGAAATACTTCTTCAAATGAAAAGGGATACCAATGACCCAGACTGAAGAATGTCGTAGAAAAATGTAACTCGCTGAATAATGTCCACAATAATCGTTTTTTAAATCAAGAATTCAAACTCAACTTGTGTCTTTCTTGCCAAATAGACAATCATTTTAGTCCCCTTAAGCAAATCAATTGAAAAGCTGTTTTTGAAATACTTTTCCAAATAAAAAAGGATACCAATGACCCAAACTGAAAAATGTAATAAAAGAATGTCACTTGCTGAATAATGTCCACAATAATCGTGTTTTAAATCAAGGATTCAAAATCAACTTGTGTTTTTCTTGCCAAAAAGACAATCATGTTAGTTCTGTTAAGCTAATAACTGAAAAGCTGTTTTTAAAATACTTCTACAAATAAAAAGGGATACTAATGACCCAGACTGAAAAATATCACTGACTTTTCTCTCGGAATGTAGCCAAAGAAGTCCCGATTCATTTAATAATATTCAAGGCAAATCAACAAAGGTCAAAAAAAACCTTCATCGTTCCAAACTTGTCGACCATTTACTAACGTCCACAACCATCGATATTTTTAACCAAGGATTCAAAGTCCACTTGTGCCCGTTTTGCCAAAAAGAAGAGAACGAAGGGAGGAATGTCATAGAAACGAGGAAAGACCAATGAAACATTGTTCCGGTATACAGGCATAGTTCAATGGTCATCAGCTGCTTGGCCCGCCGAAAATTTCGATGGGCCCACGTGTGTATATAAACGCAGGGATCAAAGATGCGGTTCTCGTGTCCGCATACTCCACCGGTTACGCTGCGAAGGCGATACACCTGTCGCTACCGGTCGCCCAATACACACACACACACACACACACACACACACACAAACGATGTACAAGCTCATATATATCAACGGTTGTTCGGGTGGCGTTTTATCTCAGTTGTTCTATCGGCCATCTATCAAATTGGCCGGTGCTCGGGGTGGATACGCGCGTATATGACCGCGACGCCGGCCCTCAAGGGCCACTCTTCTGTGACCATCGCACGGTTAGTCTCCTTCTCTCTGAGCGAATGAGACAGAGCTGTGAAAGTGAGCGTGACAGTGCTTATCCGCGAGTGTTTTGGCCGTGACGATGACATGAGTAACCGAGGGAAGAAAAACGAAAAAAAACGTCGTCATGGACATGGACGACACACGCACAAGACTCTGGAGGCAAAGGCCCTTAAAGAGAGACTGCTTATTACATTTTTTTGTTGTTTGGCCCCAGAGGCAAAAGACACGCGTGCCTCAAGAGCGAGAAAGAGCGATAGAGGAAACCACGTATCGGATGAGGGGGCCATACCATGAAATCTCACCTGCTGCTTCTTGACTTCTTGAAGGCCCGCGATCAAAGACAGTGTGTGGCAAAAGGGCGATGGAAAAACGACTCACAGATACACACTCAGTTAGTTTGAGACCGACTTCCATATTTTTGTCTCCCTTTCCCTGGTGGCCTTTTTACGACGCTAAACTCGGACCCTGGTATCGCTTCATCTACTTGGCACGAAGAAAAAAGAAGAAAAAAAAGCCAACAAGAAATAACTTCCGGCTTGGGATAGAGTGGGCTATTGCACGCTCGTCTTCCGCTCGCGGTTTTATCTCCTTCCACCATCGCCAGGCAATCAACGTGTTTTTTTTCTTTCCTCATCTTCGGTACAACTTTTTTCGATTTTACACGTCACATGTAAGCGGCGACAAGATCATAAGAAAGAGAGGGCACATTTGAGTGGTATTTTTCCACCGTTTATTTTGATTCGAATCAATTTTCGAGCCGTCAGAGCCAGGGCGGAACCTCTCCGTGGCTTTTGAGGTACCAATTTTCCAGAAAATGGCTTCACAGCCTTCGGTTCCCCCTTTGTCTTTGTATCTTCCATTTTGTAGCCGCTAAGATACGAAGCGATTTGATCAGAATCCAGCAATTGTGTTTTTTAACACTGCTATAAAGTTAGTGCCTTGTGATGTATCTAAAAAATTTATTGAAATCTCCGAGTCATTGTTGTTGTTTTATTCGTACTACGATATTTCATGAAAAATTCATATTATTAAAATTATTTTGAAACTTGAGAAGATAGCAACCGGGCAACTTTTCAATTTTTCTCCGGCAATTCATATTAAAGTGTTAATCAATTTAAAATCGCTGGAGAGTTTTTGATGTGAAAACATCTTTAGCGACACTTTTAATTGAAAAGTGTCCCCAAAAAGCGTTATGGTCCGTCGAAAAAAATTTGTGAATACTTAATTGAAAAGTGTCTTCAAAAAGCGTTACAGCTCTCCGAAAGATTTTATGAATAATTGAAAATTTATGAATAACTGAAAAATATTGTCCAAGAATAATAATTAATAATTAATTGCCCAATTAATAATAATTGAAAAATGTCCTCAAAAAGCGTTACGGCCTTTCGAAAAAAAATGCCTAAATTAAATCCTGTTTTTCGTTGTCATTGAATGTATTGATACAAAAAAATTCAGCATAATAACTGCAAAATCAGCAAAGTTCGAGCACCTACAAACAATTTTCAAAAAATTGAAATTCCCGCCAAATTCACAATTGTTTTGCAATTTCGGAAAAAAATATTATAAAAGGATATAGCTCGAGTATTTACACAATTTGGGACATTTTTGACCTACTGACGTAAAAATGTCAGTACGTGAAACTTTCGTTATGAGAAAGCAAATTTGAGGCAAAAAAATTATATATTATTTCGAATATAAAATTTATGTATTATATTTTAGTTACCATTCATTGAAATTCAATATTAAAGTATTAAAATATTGATATTAAAATTCTTTCACGCTAAAGATGTTTTCACATAAATTTTTATTTAATGAATCCTCGTAGTGTAATCATTGGTTTTTCCAAAACATTGAAGAAAAAACGTTATTTTTACTAGAACGCAAAAATTAGCTTGGCAAATTTCCATTTATTAAAAAATATAAATGCAGATAATAAATAAAAAGCTCCGAAAATATTTTTGAAATAATGTACACCATTCGAAACAAGAGCGCAGCAAATCTAATTTTCTTCTCACGCTTACATCCGGGACTCACATAGGGGAGTGACGTACGTTGGCGGTTATGGGATTTAAAAATTGATTGCGCACCTACGTATTTTCCTCTCTCGCCGGGAGTGGAATTTGTTTTATCGGAAAATCATAAAGCACTTAATAACGTTCATTAGAGAGAAGCGCAATTGTGCGCCGCACGGTTTGCTCGTATATATATACGCGTAATCATAATTCCGTTTGATAGGTAATTAAGCGAGGGAGCAGGTAATTGCGTTAATTGAGAAGTGAGGCCAAGACCGAGACCGTGTGCACTGAGCAAGCGGACTCTCTCGCTCTTGTTCGTGAAAAATGCAAGAATCGCGTTAAAGGGCTGCTCTCACATGTGGCGGCAAAGCTCCCCACGAATAATATCTCTCGTTTCTCTCGCGCCTCCTCCCGCAGTCTTTCATTTTCCGCGAGATCCCGAGCGAGAGAAAAGAAAAAAAGGAGAGAGCTTTAATTACACCGAAACGAGATGCGCGCTCGTACAGCTCACAAAGCGGCGTTCGTAACATATCTTTTCAGCAAAACTGTTATTCCCGAGCGATCTATCTCTCTCGTTAGTATATTACTCATAGATATACCCACTAACTAACAAACTTCCACCACGCGATAATCGCGTGCAGAGGCAATCTCGTACGCGGACGTTGGAAAATTCTTGACAATGCGTCGTCAAGCCTCGAAGGTTTTTCACCAGTACCATCATCAAGAAAAACACGCAACATACAAAACTGATAGCATAAAAAGAATTCAGGGCCAAGTGATAGATTCATCGAGTCAGCATTAGAGACTAACATTAGAGTTAGCATTAGAGTTAGTGTTAGAGTTAGCATTAGAGTTAGCATTAGAGTTAGCGTTAGAGTTAGCATTAGAGTTAGCATTAGAGTTAGTATTAGAGTTAGCATTATAGTTGGCATTAGAGTTAGCATTAGCATTAGAGAGCTAAAATGCTGCATATTGTACGAGCCGCGAAAAAAATGGTTAGTTAGGACAACCAACTGATTATTAGTTGAGTAAATTTTGGTTATCGTAACCATCTGCTTCGTTACAATAACCACCCAACATTAGTACCATCTACTATTCATAGTTAGTTGACACGACTAGTCAACACAATTGAATTGATTAGTCAGTCTAACTAATAAAATAGTATTCGAGAGGGTAAAGGATGGACAACGAATTTTATAGACATTGTAGCCAACTATACGATCATATTTGCAGACTTGTCAGTACCCCAAAAATCCGCCAGATGGCTTCCTCTCGCACAAACAAACTTTCCCCTCGACGCTTTTAGCCGTTCCAAGTTCGTCTATGTTTGATATCCTTATATTTTAGTATAGATATTTGATACTAAACGGCAAAACGCAAGATGATCGAATCCGAAATGGATTCCCATAAAAAAGGGTATTTTTTCTTTTACCTTCTCTTGAATAAAATACGAAGCTTTACGAAATTTTCATCTTCATATGTGTAGCAATATTTAAAAATATTGTGTAGATATAAAAAAAAAATTATAATAAACCACGAGCAAAATAGTTGATACACCATTTCACTCGCGATTGGCCGAACTAAAAAATTAGTTAGTCTGCCATTTATAAACCAACCATATAAAAATGGCTGATCCAACCAACTTCTCGTCTGGCGCTCAGAGCAACATGAGATAGTTGGTTGAGTCAACTAATTTTCTTTGTTACCACAGCTAAGTTTTTTTTTCCGTGGGGAAAGAAGGAAGTCACGTGAAAATTAGTCAAATTGTTCCTCTTCTTCCTTCGTCCCCTTGAAAAGCATGATTCTTGAGCTTGGCCTCTGCTCGAAGCATTTCTTGGTACCACGGAAGAAGACACTCGCTATATAGCTTTTCGTTGGATCGATAAAAATGATTCGAAAGTATATTTATGCGTATGGAAGAAACGTATCGGGGTCTTTGCGATTTATCGCAGCTATATCGCGAATAATTCGAACCCCCCGGTTTTCTCCGCTTTTGCGCCGAGCGCTTGGTTCAACGAAGAGGAAGAAAATAAAGGACAAAGAAACTAGAATGGCCACTCGAGACGAAGTCGATCTTCTGGTCCCTCGTAAACTTTCCTTCGTAATGGGTGGGCCGTTTTTCCCGCAATTATGTTCCCGCGGAAATAAGATACCAGAAACCATCGAGATGAGGAGCAATCTCATGTGTTATCGCCATAGACCCCATAATAGTTGATATTATACGTATACTTCTGCATGGGACATTTCGTTAAAGTAAATTTTTCGTATTCGGAATGCCTTTTCTCTCAAACTCTTCGAAATTGAAGCCCAGAAAGCGTTAAATTTAGCGTTTCATCAGGCTTTGATGAAATTAATGAAATAAATTATTTTACGTGATTTTCTTCATTATCTAGATGAAAAATGCCGCCTTTTATCCTTGCCCTTGATAATCAACCAAACAAAGATTGGATTCATCAATGTTACTATTTTGGCTGCATCGGTTTAGAAACATCTAGAGTTAAGTAAAATCGTTGGAATTAATTTTTTTTTAAAAGGTCCCTTTCAGCACGGAATACCTCGTATTATTGTCATAGAGCCGTGGAAAATATGTGGACGACATCTGTCGGCGGTTACGAGACTTCGAGAGTGGCTAGCAAAATCCTCTGCCCAATCTCCGCAGCGTAATGCCCCGAAATATGCCACTTATTTCACCAAAAAGTATTGCGCAATATATGGCGAAAAATATGTCGCATAATACGGCAGTAACACCTTCTGATATTAGCACTTTTTATGCAAAGAGACGACGTTATAGCGCGACGTATACGACGGTGTGTCGTGTGGCCATTATTAGAGGCCCTTGGAAATTACGAGTCTCCGCTACGTCAGAGATTTGCGATGCTGAATTTTGTTTTTTTTCCTCGACGATATGAAAATCCAACGTTTTGATTTTTCCGAAGGATTTTGAAAGGATCACGTTTCCGACTAGGAACTTTGGGTAATTTTGCGCCTTTTTTTCTTTCAATTGAAATCAAATGTAACGCGGCAAGAGAAATTGATTAATTCAGCGTGGATTAAGGATGTTGAATCCCAAATCACAAATGATGAGAAAATTCTGAAAATTTGGTATGTTTTTGGATGAATTATTTAAGAGGTCGTGTAAAAATTTCACGACGATTAGGAAGCTCGTTATCGAACAATTAACATTAACATATTAAATTAAATGTAGTCTTATGGAAACTGATATAACTTTGCGATAAGTTTTTTTTTTACACGACCTCTTAAATACTTAATACAAAAACATACCAAATTTTCAGAATTTTCTCATCATTTTTCATTTTAACCCTTAAGGAGGTTGAAGTAATGATGATAGAATTCTGAAAATTTAATATGTTTTTCCATGAAGTATTCAGGAGGTCGTGTAAAAATTTTACGACGATTAAGAAGCCATTTATTGAACAATCACCATTATATGATTTTATAGGGACTCAACATCCTTAAGGGAGTATTCTGGTCTAGAATTATGAAAAAGTCAATTTTTTTTCTGCATATTCTTAAAGTTCAGACCTTTAAGAATATATCCTCGAAGAAAATTTTTTCATTCCAATAATTTACGGAGTTGTAGCTATTTTAGTGACGCAGCAACACCCGTCACAACGGAGCGTAGTTTTCAGGGGGTATTCTGGTCTAGAATTTAGAAAAAATTTTGTTTTTGCATGTTCTTAAATTAAGTCTGGACCTTTAAAAATATATCCTCCAAAAGAAATCTCTAAATTCCAATAATTTACGGAGTTATACCTATTTTAATGATGCAGCAACTACGCCCGTCACGACGGAGCAAATTGGACTATATTTTCTCACAACTATACTTTTCTGACGGCTGACATGATACCTCGAGTTCTACTTTAGCGATTTACTTCAAATTTTTCACCAATCTGCAATGTATAACTCTCTATCACCCATCCCACTTTTGTATCAAAATTATTTTTTTTCCTATTGTAAAAAAATTGAAAACTATGAAAAAAGAGTCGAAAAAGGCCTTTTTTGTTCAGACAGCCGCCATTTTGCGAGATTTTTTTTCCCCGTTTTCTCTGAGGTAGGAGCTATTACAACATTTTTACCAATCAAGAATCTTTTTTCAATTTTGTATCGGATGACTAGAAAGGTTCTTGTCCTGTCAGCCAGAAGACCCCTTTTTACCCCTAATTTTACCAGCTTATAACTTCTTTAATTTTTGTTCTCGACATTTTTTTTGTTTATTGTCAGAATATTAATAAATATGTTGTAAAAAAAATGGTAAAAATATATATTTGTTTATCTAGCTCGACAAAATGTAGGTCTCTAGACCAGAATACCTTAATGTAGATATCTCGCACGAAGTGACGGATAATAATTCGGGAATTCCATCGAAGGGACAAGGGGAGAGGTTAATGTACATAAAGATGTTTGCGCGGATACAGTGAGTTATTTCGGCATGCATGAATTTACAACTGGCCTTTTGTATAAGAGCGTAGCGCTCGTGTGCACGCCTCCACTTTTCCTCAGGGCGCGCGCTCCACGAATGCGTATTCATGAGATGGAGAAGCTCTCTTTATAAACGTTTCGCAGTTAAACGATACGAATTAAAATGTGCATTTCTCGGACCGTATAGCGTTTCAAGGCAATATATATCTATATATACACACGCGCTACGAACACACGAGCCATTATATTCATTCCGATTCTTGTGTTTTGCTTCCCTCTCGGTAATTTCACCGTAGATTCTTCGCTCCTGCAACTTTTGTTTTCCTCATTTCGTCGGCAAAAACATGTGATGATTATACATGATTACGCGATATATCGGTCGCGTGATAATCCGAGAGATTACGATGACGATGGACGCGATTGACTCGTATCTTTCGTTAATCGAGGGCTTAAAACCATTCTTGGGAATCAAACTTGTGTGATGCAAGCTGATTTTTTTAATCATACTTTTCATCTAATTTTTATTTCGTTCTCTCTATAAATCAATAATAAGGTTTTGTAATAAATTATCCAGACTGGACAAGGCTCAGAAATTGATAGCGAAGATTCCACATCGACTTTTCACATCGAATTTCGAAATGATCGTAAACGGCGTTTTTGCGAAATTCGAAAAAAGGAACGACGCAGTGAGGATTGAAAAAATCTCAGAGACATCGCTTGCTCGAGTTAAACTGATTAGGGAAAGAGAACAAAAATCTCGATGAAGAACGAAATTAAAGAAGAGGTGACTTACAGCTTTTTTTAAGGATGTTGAGTCCCTATGAAATCTTTCAATGTTAATTGTTCTATAAATAGCTTCTTAATCGTTGTGAAATTTTTACTCGACCTCCTGAATACTTCATGTAAAAACATATTAAATTTTCAGAACTCTATGATCATTACTTCAACCTCCTTAAGTGATAAAATGAAAAATGATGGGAAAATTCTGAAAATTTAGTATGTTTTTGTATGAAGTATTTAAGCGGTCGTGTAAAAATTTCACGACGATTAGGAAGCTCGTTATTAAAATATTAACATTTTGTTAATAACAATTTTTTAAACAAATAATAAAATATTTATCAATAAACTTCGTTTTGTTTCCGTTGCTTCCAATATAGTGCAGATATTAAAAAATTGAGAGGTCAAAAAAACTTATCGCAAAGATAAGCCATAAGACTACATTTAATTTAATTTAATTTGTTAATGTTAATTGTTCGATAACGAGATTCCTAATCGTCGTGAAATTTTTACACGACCTCTTAAATAATTCATCCAAAAACATACCAAATTTTCAGAATTTTCTCATCATTTGCGATTTGGGACTCAACATCCTTACAAATTCAAAAATTCATATATTTGAAAAATCAAAAAACACCTTTCTGAAAGTTTCAGGATCTTTTAAGATCAGTACAAGGTATGATACTGAAAAAAATTGAACAAAAAATTTAATACGGAACTTGGATTTTCACGATTTTTGAAAATTCAAAATTCTCCAAATTCATCATTTTTCAAAAAAAAATTTCGGAATATTTTTTTTTCATGACCCCAAGTATACTCTTAAAGACGAATTCAGAATCATTTTTTGTAACTATAATCCGAGATATTAAAAAAAAAAACTTGAAAGATTTCCAAACTTGTGAAATTTTGAATTTTTGATAACTTTCGAAATTTTTTTTTTTAAATTTCTTTCCTTTGGTAGAACTTCATTTTGTTAAAAACGAAAACTTCGGACCAAATTTCATCGAAATTGAAAGGGTTCAATTCCAACTCTTGGTCGATTTGACATGGAATGACCTATATTCATATGCATATTGAATATAATATGATTGACAACAATTGTCTTCATCAGTGAATTCATCATTATTTCCAACGATTTGAACATGCCCTAAGTGCCCATGGCTATGCCCTAAATATTGCATAGTTATCGCAATAAACCAACAATAAATCCACCAAAGTCCAAAAAGTGTATCAAACATCATTTTCATTACTTCTAACCAAAAATATGTGTTGGAGTACAGAAAAAAAAAAGTTCAGCTACGCAAATCTCCTTCCACATACCATATACATTTCTTCCTGTGTACGGAATAAAGAAGTATGTCGACGAAGCGTGGAATTCCGGCGTTTTGCATCTCGTTTCGATGCGATACAGCAATAGAGTGGAGTTTGGCGAGTGCGCTGCCAGAGGGAAAAGACCTGGTACAGTGGAGACGCGTGTGGTTTCTGCAACTGGCTCGTTGGTACGAAATTTTCGAGCGGTAGGATGAGAATGTTCTGCGTTGGAAAATCGCGGAGGAGGAGAACACGTCCGTTAGAGCATCTAACGCGCTTGTCCGCCCGAGTTGTTTATGCGGCTGATGCAGTGTGTGGCCCGCCCGTTGGCTATACAGAGATCCAGCTGTATATCCCCGGGACGAGAAAGAGCGAGAGGGAGGATTCTCCGTCTCTCATTCTCTCTCGCGAGCAGTGTGCGTATCAGCTACGATGAATATGTATATCTTAATTCGCGGAGGCTAATTGAATAATTTGTAAAACGCGACGAGAACGACGCTGCGAGTGAAAGAGAGAGAGATGAAAGTTCCGGGACCACGAGCGCAGGAAGTAGAAACGGCTGCAGAGAGGGAGAGAGAGAGAGAGAGAGAGAGAGAGAGAGAGAGAGAGAGAGAGAGAGGTGAATGAGAGGGTTGAAGGATTTAACCCCGCGGCTTTTTGCATTTTGCCTGACCGCTCTGTCCAAAACTGGACTCAACTTCCTCTATATCTTTCTCTCATTAAGACGGTATTCTGGTATAGAATTTAGAAAAAAAAATTTTTTTTGCACATTCTTAAAGTTTAGACCTTTAGGAATATATCCTCGAAAGAAATTTTTTAAATTCTTATAATTTACGGAGTTATAGCTATTTTAGTGACGCAGCAACTACGCCCATCAAATCGGAGCAAATTGGACTAGATTTCCTCAAAACTACTTTTCTGATAGCTGACATGATATCTCAAATTCTACTCGACCGATTTACTTCAAATTTTGTATTAATCTTCAATATATAACGCACTCTCGCTCTCTACTACTTTCCTATAAAAAAAATTTTTTTTTACTATTGTAAAAAAATTAGAAACTATGAAAAAACGAGTCGAAAAACGACTTCTTTTGCTGAGACAGCCGCCATTTTGTGAATTTTTTTATTTTTGTTTTCTCTGAGGCAGAGACTATAACGACATTCTTACTAATTAAGAACCTTCTTTGTAATTTTGAATTGGATGACTAGAAAGGTTGCAATCATGTCAGCCAGCACACCCCTTTTTTTTAGCTCAAATACTTTACCAACTTAACCCTGACTTGACACACTTCTGCAGAATAACGTACTTAAAACACTGGGATCGTACCCCAGCGACAAAAATTCTTATAAAAAGTATACCATTTACTATTTTAAATTGCAAATTTTTTTAGAATTTTTTAAGAGGTTACTTTCCAAAGTTATACAGGATTTATAGTAAAATATTAAAGTTAAATATGATAAACAAATTTGAATACCTAAAAAACCGAAAAAATTACAACTTCTACGAAAATATCATAACTTAATATATAGCACTACAAAAAAAAATAGTAGTAGTAAAATAATATAACAGGAAAAAAAAATTGCACAATATTTTCGCACTCGACCTTAGTTGATGGCTACTACGAAAAAATGGCTACTATATAAAAATTTATTGTCTTATGCTATAAGCTTGAAGGAGTAGTGGCATCCTCGAACTAATGAAAGATGTCGCTATAGGTCCCATTTTTTTTTAATTTAGGTATTTAAAATTAAGGAAATTTAGGCCTGGGGTATTTTGTACCCCAGTGTGTCAAGTAAGGGTTATAACTTATTCAATTTTAATTCCTTTTTCTTGAAACTTTTATTTATTTATTGTCAAAATATTAATAAATTTGTTGTAAAAAAAATGGTAAAAATATTTTTGTGTTTTTTTTTATCGAGCTCGACAAAACGCTAAAAATGTATGTCCCTAGACCAGAATATCACCTTAAAATAAATGTCTCCCTTTCTCCACTGCATCGCCGAACTATGACAAAACCACGAATCGTATCGAGCGCATTCGCGAATCCTCGGCCAAAAAAATCGCGAAATTCTTTAATCGCGCGAAACTTTTCGATACAAACCTCAAAATAATCGTCACAAATCATTCCACAAAAGCGCGAATAATCTCATTGCGAATGTTAAAAAATCAAGGACCTTCGAAGAAAAAAAAAGGAAGACGACGTCGACTCGGATCTTATATCGCGGTCAAAGTAGCGGACACTCGAAGAACGTCGAATGAATACGTCTCGTCGCTTCATCGATCAATTTTGTAAAAGATTCGCCACACCGAGTACGAGGATTTTGAAATTTCGTTTCGGAAAAATGGCTCTTTCTCTCACTTTTGCGTTTACGTAGAGCATGTTCTTTTCTTCCTTTCTATTTCATTTTTTTTTTGTTTCTTCGTCACGCGTCGTATAGAGAGGAGTCTCGGAGATGCGTTTCGAGGAGAGACGAAAAAATTTCGGGCCCATAAAAAGACGAACGAAAAGGTAGGAGTTTTTTGTGCGATGGAGAAACGAGAACGGGGGAGATCCGACATGGGCCTATACCCAACAGAATGAGTAACAAAATGATATATATATATACACACACACATATAGTACGTGAGCATTATTCCGAGAATGTTAACGTGCGTAATCGCGTATTCTTTGCCGTTTCGTTGACCACGAAGGAAAAAAAGGGGTACCAGAGGGAGGTGGAGGCTTATAGAGCTCGTTGGCAGTGATGCATGCCGTCGGGACGACGGATCGCATAAGTAAAATGGGCCCTAGGCCCATTCATCGCCCGGTTAACAGTGAGACAAGGAGGGAGAGACAGAGAAGGAGAGAAACAGAGCCAAGAGATGACCGACTCTGTGGCGCGCGTGGCTTCCTCTCTTCAGCAGCTCTTCATTCGAAACCACATCCTTCTCTGATCAAAGAGGCTCTCTCCTCTCTCCTTGCAAAGGATTTTTTTCAACATTCTCGCGAATGTTACCAACGATATATATAGTATACAGACAGCTATATATATATAGATGTGTATGTGATGTTTTGTGCTCCAGAAGGTGGAGAACGACGAGGAATCAACTCGACAACGAAGGGGATGCTTAGGCACGTGCTCACGTCTCGTTTGAGCTCATCCTTTGCTAATTAAGAGTTTGATGAATGCGCCCACCAACGAGAATTCGTTAATCGTTTAATTTGTGGAGAGAGAAAGAGGAGAGCCAAAGAAAAGCAGTAACAAACACACGGAGAAATTATCGAACGTGTCGCTTCTTTCGCGAGGTATATCAAACGAGATGTAGACATTCATACGTGATACGTATACTTTATGAGAATTTTTCAATCTTCCTTTAGGGATTCTTTTTAAATCCATACACCTCTGGTCTCTCAGTCTTCGTCCTTCGTTCTACTTTGCAATGAGAAAGAATATTATTGAATGGACCAAATCGCCGTAGACGGGAGTTTGAACAAATTTTCGGATTGATTGAGAATACATTTTTGTGCTGTTGGGTCTACCGTAAAACGGGGCTACTTTGACTTTGGGGGTTACTTCGTTGGTTTTTGGGGCTACTTTGAACGAGCAACAAAATACGGTAAAAACGTGTGCGCAGTAAACCCACGTGGCCTTGTGGGGCGGGAGGGGGTAGAAGAGGAAAAAAAGTCATTCATAAACCAGGTACACAGATATGTGTAATAAGCCAAGATGTCCAAACAATCGATGATGCCATTCGCAAGAAGGGAATAAATAAGGGAAAGAAGAACGACTCCAACCTCTGTTACATCTGTAAGGCCCGAATTTCAAGTCGTAAGTCCTACCCTAAGATCGAACTTTCCATGGAACTCAAGTTGGAACTTAAGATCAAATTTAAGTTTTAATTTCAGATGAATCATAAGTTGAATTAAAGTGCCATTATAAGTTCATACTTAAGTTCAAACTTTAGTGCGAACTTCAGATCGATCTTAAGTTCAAATTTTAATTTGGTTTGAAGTTCGAACTTAAGATCCATCTTGAGCTTAAACTTATGTTTCATCGTACTTAATTATTTTCACAACTAATTTAAAATAACACGGTTGAGGGAGGCGATGAAAGAAGTTTGATCGAACTTAAGTTCATGCTCAAGATGGATCTTAAGATCAAACCTCAAACCAAATTTAAGTTTGAACTTGAGATCGATTTGAAGTTCGCATTAAAGTTTGAACATAAGTATGAACTTATAATGATACTTAGGTTCAAACTTAAGATGCATCTTAAATTTGAATTTAAATTGGATCTGAAATTCAAATTTGAGTTCAATAGAAAGTTTGATCTCAAGTTTGATCTTAGGAACTTAAAATTCGGGCCTAAGTATTTGGTATTTTCATGTAAAATATTTCTTCAATAAGAATGACGAATTCATTGTTAAAAACCGTTGTTTTTCATTTAATTTCATGTATAATGTATAACATATTATTGTTTTTTATCAAAATGATGTCAAAGCTGCATTTACGATGTGGATCTTTGACATAAGTTGCATTTCAATGCCTCTCCAAAGTAGCCCCACACTCGGGATTACTTTGGCTTTTTTTTTCTAAATGTCTAAAATTGTGAGGGTCTAGTGGGGCTTGCTATTGTTATACATTTTATAGCCAAAGGACACATTGTTCTGTTCGAGCAAACAAAAATTTAATTTCGGACGTTAAAAAAAAGTTACGGCAAAAAAACTTCCGAAACACGAACAAAGTAGCTCCGTTTTACGGTACTGACTCGACAAACTGTGGGATCAATTGAAAAATTTTTTTTTAGCGACTACAACTGTATTTTAATGTCCGTGAGGGTCGATTTAAGGGAGAACGCCACTGTGACGGCTCGAAAAAGTCGATTTTTTTCCTTTTTCTTTAAGTATATATCGGTGATTCAGACGTGAGAAAAATCTAAATGTAGTTTGAGTTACTCTCATACATTCGGAAATATAAATTTTTGAATGTTTGTCATTTTTATACAATTTTTGCATTCATAAAATTCATATCTTGAAAATCATCGTTTACAGCTATTTTTATTTTTAATTGTCCAATAAACCAATTAATTTTTTATTTTTATAATCACATTGGCTGAGGTTGTGCGTAGCCGATTTTCAAAATTTTGAAAATTACTATTTTTTAATATATTTTGAAAATTAAAAAAAAAAGAGTCGAACAAAGAAAAAAAATTCAAATCAGCGCCATTTGGTGAAAAAAATTATTTTAAAAAATGGCTACGCTTAACGATAGTCACTGTTGTGTAGATTTTTAAAAAACTTGGATTTTCGATTTCAGATAATTTTTCATTGATGTATGGATGCCACCAGGAGGAGTCATTTTTTTTATTATTTCATTTGAGTTCATGGTAATAACTTTGTCAATTTTTACTATTTTTCAATAAAAATTTGTATGAATATAATTGAATATATACTTAATAAATTGCTTTTTATCTGATCTTCAAATAATCATCCTTACTTACAACGAAAAATCCCGCAAATCGGCCATTTTTAGCCCCGTCTCAGCGGCGTTCCCCCTTAACTCCAAAGAATATTTGGCGAATAAATAAATCGTCAATTGACCTTGGCATTCTATTATCAACTTTCAAAATATAACGAACGATATCGGGACGAAATCTAGAAAAAAGTTTCAAAAATGTACCGCAACATAAGAAAAAAGGCGATGAACATGATCGATAAATAAATCTGTGCTAAACGAAAGAAAAAAAACACATTTCCATCAACAACTGTATTCAGCGTTTAAAGTAAACTTTTCGTTCCCTCTTCGGCTCTTTCACCGGCAATCAGTGAACACATTCATTCGCGAATTGTCACAACAATCGGAGAATGAATAATGCAAATGTTACGCATCGATTTGAATTTACGGCGTTGAGAGCGAAGAAAGGGCGAGAGTATGGGAGAAAAGTTTTATCATCATGCGGGAAATTCGTTTTGAGGATATGGGTCTTGTTCTACGAGACTGTGTACACAAGACGATTATTTCGAAGGGAGATGAGCGTAGTTGGGGCAAAAGGAGGTCGGGAATTCGTCGGAACTTCGATATCAGCAGAGCAAACGGAATAGAGAAAATTTTCGCGGTTAGCAAGTAACCGAGATAGTTTCTCGAGCGTCAAGTTTCAACGTTTGCGATTTCGCAGACCCAAAGCTATATATATATATATATTGATAAAGCAGCAGAAGGCTGTACGCGGATCGTCGCACCGACAATCGTCAAACGAGTTTCCCGAAAGCTTCGACGAAGCTTCCGATCGCGGCTAAAGCCAAAAGAGAGTGTGACGTGTCTGTAGATATATAATGTTTACCGAAATGTGTATAGATACATATATAGGACGAGAAAGATCGAGGGAGAGAGAGAGAGAGTGAGAGAGAGAGAGCTAGATGAGGGAGGAATCGAGCACAGAGATCCTTTGATCGCGAACGAGCGACAGAGTCGCGCTGTCGGCAAACATCGACTCCCTCCCGATCCCTCAAACTGTGAAAGCCACCGTGCTTTAATACCTCATGCAAATTTTCGGGAAAAGGGTGTGCTTCGACTCTCCACGTGTATGTTTGTGTTTCTGTGTGTGTATGTGTATGTGGTTGCATTTAAGTGTGCGAGCTCTCATCTCGCTTCCTTCCGCGAGAGTTTCTCACCGATCCTCGTCCCCCGACTATATTGCTTTTCGAACAAATCGCTATCCGATTCGTTTTCGCACACGTATAGCCCTCATCGCACTATCTCCGAGTCATGATGCATCCCGTTTATTTAGGGGAAGGGAGGGTAACGGGGTCCAGCGGGGGACGGAGGACCAGCCTCATAGAATCGATATCAGTAGCACTATCTGTTTGGGAACACAATGACTGCGTCATCTGACTTCCACCATACTAGTTGTGTCGACGTTAATTGCGTGCCGGGTGATTAAACGTAGAAAAAACAATTTGTAGCAATTCTAAATTAGTGTGCGATTAGTTGCCTTATCCTATGAGAAATGTTGGTTTAGCCTTATTTTTTGTTCAAATAGGTTAGGGTAGGATAGTTGCCCGGGGGGGGATAGTTTCCCCGGTTTTCAATACACTATGTTAGAGATGTCCCTAGCGTTAGCGCTTTTCTGTAATTATTAATATGCTCTCGCAGACCTCAGTGCCAAAAAGACATAGGACAAGGCCCACAAGTTTCGTCCGTGTGAGCGAAAATCTTCCGCGGTGAGACCTCGACGAGCGTTGTACTAATATTGGTTACTAATTTTTATTGAATAAATAATGTTATGGTTGAGGATTCAGTCAACTATTTGTTTCCTCCCATGCATTACAGTTTTAACTACACGGTCTGATACGGTATATTGTTAAATAACTTTTATTTATTTTTTTAATAAAAAGGGCAAGTGTCCGTATCGAAAAGGATGTCGCCCCAAATTTTTTTCCGGTTAGTTGCCCTAACGGCAATATGACAAAAACCCAGGCGTAGTCCTTGCTAGACCGAAGTTAGTTTAGCACTAACGTTTAAAGAACTGGATAAGAAAGAAAAACTGTTGATTGAAGGAATTTAAAAAAATTATGAAATTATTGATTATAAAATAATAAAATTGATAATAAAATATCTAAATAAAAAATAAAGTCAAAAATATATAATAAAATAAAATAATCTGGATCGGCCGTCGACGTTCCAGAAATAAATGTGTCATCGAGAAAATGTTGCTCAGTCGCTATTTTGACGTGTATCGCCATGAAAAAATAATTTTCTATTGCCAAAAATGTATAATAAAACACCTTTTTTGTAAATCCGTTTAATTTTATGATTTCGCTGAAAAAAATCACGAAATATGCCCTTTTTGGTCTGTAGAGTGGCCTAACCCCTTGAAACACTTTAATGGTTTACGAGTATTCTGTTTTTCAGTTCATCTGGAAGAATGGATTCAATGCCAAAAGTGCAAGGAGTGGGCGCATGGAGATTTTCCTCCCCCTAATGCAAAAGACGATTAGATAATGTAACTAAATTGCAAGTCACTTCATGTTATTGTGTTTTTTTCTAGATTTAGTGAATTGGTACATTTTCCAAGTTGTTAATAAAAATTTAAAAAATGAAACAAACGTATTGAATTTTATCTTTGCTTTGAGCATTCAGGTGTGGACCGATTTACCCCACAGGGCAGAATACAGGAGTCCAAATTCCGACTTTGTCATTCCTTATTTCACTTTTTAACTAATGACGATATAGAATGCAGTATTATTTTGTAATGTATAATTAAAGTAGCATGATTAATGTAAAGTATATTATGCTTTAGGTTGTGACTCATGTGCCCAACTCACCCTTATAGCATGATATTTCGATACCTGCAATACGATTATATCAAACAGTTGAATTTTCACGATGAAAAAAAAAATATATATATGAAATTTAAAAATTCGAATGAAATAGGGGATGAATTTCTTGACATCGAAATTCGATTGAAATTTAATCCTTCAGAAGAAATCGTATTCTAAATTATTTTCCGTAAAGTTTGGAAATTATTCGCGAAATGATTGATTTTTCAGGCGCTCTTTCAAATAAAATCGTTAATTCCAAACAAATTTTCTTTCATGCTGCGGTAATAGTCGCAGAATTCGATTATATGAGACGCTCAATGATTATTTTCTTGCGTTCAGAGACGAAATCATGATCGACGATACTTTTAAGGGGGATGGTAGAAAAAGGAAGATGGAAAATTGGCACGAAGATTCACTGTGCTTGAATATTCCTCAGAGCTCAATCGCCACATATAACGTGTGGTATAACAGTATCGCAAATTCAATGCAATGGTTTTTGCTCGTGCGTTCTTGACCCGGCGACTTTTATACACTGTGTCTCGCTGTACGAGCTTCGTATATGTACGTAAGTGCATTAAAAAAAAAAAAAAAAAAAAAAAAAAATGCAAAAAACACATCGCGAACGTGGCCGATATACATACAATGAGGTGGAATGCGCGAGCGCGATGAAAAAGAATAAAACCGCGCGCTAGCGTTGTGATCGTGCAGCGCATATATGACTTTTCCAATCCGGCTTACACTCGCCCTCTCCATTATAACCCTTTCTCCGCTACATAAATATACATCGTGAAATATATTTTTTCAAAAAGACATCACACAATACGAAAAACAGTCAGCGAGAAATGTCGTAAGAACGAAGTAGTCAATTCAAATGCTATTTTTGTAATAATTATCTCCTTGAACCGTTGAACTTTGCATATTTCCGTCAAATTGCGCTCCTAAATTTAGAATTTTTCGAAAAATTGATTTTATAACGATGAAAATTTGTAAATTACTGTTTTAATGTGTGACCATGTTAGATTTTGTTTCTCTTGACGTTTCGATCCGGCTTTGGATTCTCTTCGGAATTATTTGGTCTATAATTTATCAAATTTCTGTCATAATTCATGTTTTATTGTTATATCATATTTATATTAGTTATATTTTCGTGCATGATGATAGATTATTTTCGTTTCGAATTTAGTTTTAGGTTATGTTGCCTGTTTGAAACTAACCTGAGTTTGTGCTGAGGGATTGATTTCTGGTCTTTTTCGTTTGGATGATTTGAACTGATATTTATATGTTGTTTTATTGATTCATGTTTGATAAATTTATGAATCAACAAAACGTATTTTATTTTCTGAATAAAGAGTCGCTTTGACATGACTATCGGTATCTAGAGGGTTATATTTTGATAATTATTTTGATGAATAGGTTTCTTGATCATACATGCAGTTTTGAATTGTAAATGTTGTAAATAACTATAAATTATTGAATATTCATCCGCAATAAAGATCAGCGACTAAATAGAGACAATATTTAAGCTTGACAAATTAAATATTAACCATCGAAATTACAAGTGAATTTTAAAAAAAGCTGCTTGGTTCTTTATGTGCAAAGCACCTAAATTTTTTGCGTTCGTTTACAGAAATAACTTAAGATGAACTAAAAACAATTTTTCGGGTTCAACAAAAAATGAACAGGAGATTTTTCATAAAATGTACACTGTAAAAAAATGTTGTATTAAATTTAATGAAAAAATATGAAGTTTTTATGCATATACAGTATATTAAATTTCAATGTTTACTCTTTCAATATTAATATGCAAATATTCAATTTAAGATGAAATTGTTAATTTACCAATACCATGTATATTAATTTCGATTTCGTATACTTGTTATTGAAATTTCATATGCTTTTGTATATTAAATTTAATAAGATTTTTTACAGTGTAATAAATGATTGGTTCTTTCGGACAATCCGAATGATTCGGTCGTACTAACGTCAAACAAGTTTCATTTTCTGAACCCAGATCAGAAAATCAATCCCAGGAATCCCTGCATAATTCTGCCCATGATAATTTTTGGAAATTTTCAAAATGAAAAAAAAAATTTCTAACAAGATTCATGGAAATAATCTTATAGTGTTCCGGAGATGTGTGAAGCTCGTATAAAAATGGAATGATCGTACCTGAGGTATGACGGTTGACAAGATATCACGCGAGCTGCATAACGCATATATACATATATATGCCTATAGCATACATATATATATATATATATATATATATATATATATATATATATATATATATATATATATATATTTATAAATTATGAGCGAGTGGGCTGTACACACATCGTGACAAGGGAGATAGTGCGGGAGAATTCTGTGGTTTGCGGTACAGTCGCAACGGATTGTGCACGAGAAAAGAGAGTAAAAAAGCCCACGAAACGATGGGAGAAGGGGAGGGAGAGAGAGAGAGAGAGAGAGAGAGAGAGAGAGAGAGGAGTGAGCGCAAGTTGTCGGAGAGTCGCGGGAGTGCCGTAGTTTTTTATCATTTTTTTCGACTTTTTTTGTTATTTAAGGCGAGGGGGTACACTGTGAGAACTGTCATCCAATGAGGGTGGAGTAAAAGGGAAAACAAGTAAAATAATGATAAAAGGCGGAGCCGGGAGCGTGATTCGATTGGTCGAGATATCGCGGGCGTTCGAGTCAACGTGGCGTCGCTGAAGAAGAAGAAGAAGGAGGAGGAGGAGAGGGGCTAGAAGGGGAGAAGAGAGAGGGGGAGGGATATATCTCGCGCTTTCTCCCTCTTACATCCGCGAGATCCGCGACTCCACCAGCGAGAGAATCACTCTCGCACCTTTTTCCTCCTTCCTACCTTCCTAACCGTCTCCATCCTTGCGCTCTCTCTAGCTCTCCACCTTCGCATCCTCTTTTCCTTCTTACCCGAGCAAGAGAGGCTGCGACTCACCGCGCGTCTTTCTCCTCCTCTTCGACCTCTTCTTCGTTCTTCTTTTTCTTTATTCCTGCACTTTCCCTCCCTCTCGAGAATCTCAAACCAAGAGGGAGAGAGAGATTCCCTCGTACCGCAAGAAGAGGGCGAAAGAGGGAACGAATGCACTTCTCTTCTCGTATCGGAGGAGAGATCGTTATAAAGTTCACTCGCTCTCGCCTTGCACACACTCTCTCCTCTCTCTCTCTCTCTCTCTCTCTCTCTCTCTCTCTCTCTCTCTCTCTCTCTCTCTCTCTCTCTCTCGCTCTTTCTCGCTCTCTCTCTCTCGCTCTCTCTCTTTGTTTCTCTTTTATATGTACATGACAAGGTCCATTAGGTAACCAGCATGGATCCCCGAGGTATCAAGAATACAAATACCCCTTTGGTTACGAATGCCGAAAAATTCACGGTGCAATTGTTGCATTTTATAAACAATTTTGGTAAATATTCGGAAGTGTACCTTCTGTCAGAATCAAGCTGATTTTTTGTGTGTAGTTTCTTACAGTTAAAAAAACATCATATTTAATATTATTAAGGCGGCGCAAAATGTTTTTACTGGACTTTTTTAATTTTTTTTTTAATTAAAATTAAAAAAAAAAATTTAGCTACTAGAACAGATATCCTCGTTGCAGAGTTTCTATTGTGTATTTGGATTTGATAAAAAACCAAGTTTTTTGAATTAATTTTTTTTTTTAAATCAAACCCGAAAAACAACAGAAACTCTGCAACGGGGATATCTATTCTAATAGCTAAATTCCTTCATTTTATTTTGTTAAAAAAAAAAATTCAAGGAAAAAAGTTGGATAAAAACATTATGCCCCATTAAAATATAACTTAATATAAGGTTTTATAATCATGAAGAATTGTTAAAAAAATGTAGTCTCTTTTTAGCGAGAGTTACACTTCCGAATGTTTACCAAAATTTTATATGAAACTTTTTTTATAGTCTCAGAATATCACCCTGCAATTTTGTCGCAAAAATCTGGTTTTTTCCCTTCATTTTGTTAACAAAGGTATCCTTTTCGATTATGAGAATATTCCTCGAATTTCCTTACAAAAAATATTTGTTCATTTTATTTTATGCACAGTTAATCCGTGGGATAAGTTACGCATGATTTAACGGTGGAATTGTTGAACGATAAATTATTAAAAATATTAACTGAATCGATAATTGTTTGCAAAGAAGAGCGCTATCTTGGATTAATAAATAATTTGTTAATGAATAAATACTGAAGACTCTTTTTTTAAATTTTCAATCATGTTTCTTATATTTGCACTCTCTCTCTCCGATGTACTGAGAAAACAGTTTATTTATAGTAAAGATATTTAACTGGCATTTTTATTTAAATATTCCTGAAATGTTAGCAAATTTGTTAGTCGTTAAGAAATATTCGTGTTCTCTTGACAAAATTTCATTTGTGTCAAAATAATTTATTAATTGTTAAAAAATGTCTATTCCACGATATCCAACTTTACATTTGTTAACTGTTAACAAATGTAAAGTTGAATATGGCGAAATCAATTATTTCTTAACAGTTAATAAATTATTTTGACACAAATAAAATATTTCTTAACGACTACCAAATTTTTGTAACCGTTAAGGAATATTTAAGTAAAAGTGCCAACTGAATATATTTCTTTACGACAAATAAATTCTTTTCTCAGTGTATCTGTTTTTTTCTTTACATGTTCATGAAAAAGGTTCATTATGTATAACTAATATGGACTCCCGCAGTATCCAGAATACAAACACTTCTTTGGCTATAAATTTTGCAGAAACATTCACGGTGTAATTATTGCAAATATGTTTTTTTTCTTCATAATTTCAAATGCAAACATTCTTTTGCAGCCTCAAAGGATCGCGATACAATTTTATTGCAAATATTAATTTCACTTCTTCAATTTTAGTCTTGGGTGGATCTTCACAGATTCTGGAAAGATTATTGGTGCACGTCTTACAAAAAAAATATTTCACATTGCATTTTATGGGCAATATTTTTTAATTACATTTCATAAATCGATAATGGAATTTTTGTTAGAAATGTCAATTTAATGGATAATTGTTAACACGGAAAGGAGACTTTTTTTAATTAAAAAAAACATAATTCTTCAATGAATCAATACTGCAGTCAACCCTTATTTTCCATTTTCAATCAAGATTCTTTGTCAATTTCAATCGAGACGCTAAACGGGATATAATTATATAGGCAAGACTGTCAAAGACGACAAATTGTGCCTTTCGGCGATCTCGATGAAAATTTGCCGGCGTGCTATTGCGGTTAAACACGCTCGTTTCACGTATACACAAGAGGGAAGTGCGTGTGTACAGAGGAAATCGGGGCTCGACGCACAAAGTGCTATATTGACTCGGTGCGGACGGCACCATCTGTTGCGAAAGTTTGCCCCTACGAGAGCGCGCCCGCACACACGGATCACGTCAGAAATTTCACTGTGACAGCTATACAACAATGTTACGAGATTCCTCGCGTATAATACAGAACGAGGGAAAATCCGTATTGACTAAATTAATAATACGAGAGGCGATCTGTCGAAATTGGCAACGGACGACTAATTCCTTCGTTTATTCCCGATCGTGTCGCACCCCTCTGCAATAATAAATATCTGTTGAAAGTTATCCGAATGAACCCAAAATTTTATGAGCATGATACATTTTCAACGACAAACCGCGCAAACTTGGAAGGAGGGAGGGGAAAATTACTTTGACATATTTTAATTGATAAAAAATAAATTACCATAAATAATACAAATCGCTAACAATGATATTCTAGTAATTACTAGTAATCAGTAAATAATTTTCTGCGAAATAAAATAATGACAATATTCTGATATTCTACCAATTTTCTCTAGAGCGTTCCATGAAACTTTACCATGTAAACCATAAAAATGTTCTTCCTTTCGAGTCCTTTAAAAATGGTTCACGAATAATAGTGAATTTATGATAGCGGAGAGCTTGGCAAAAATCGTTGCTTTTCATATGAAAACAAAATTTTCATCAGTTTTGTTTCGCGACGCAAAATAGAATTTTTTCTATGTCAAAACAGTCACCCCTCTAAAATAAGACAGTTCCTTGCATCTTAATCCGTGATCACTAAAATATCTGTAATTTATTTCTAGATAAAATTTTGAAAAGCTATAAAATTAGATTTACGCCCTTATTTCTTACTTGACACACTGGGGTACAAAACGAGCCAGGCCTAAATCTCCTTAACTTCAAGTACCATAATTTAAAAAATTGGGACCTATAGCAATATCTGCCATTAGTTTGAGGATGCCACTACTCCTTCAAGCTTATAGCATCACTCTGAGACAATAAGTTTTTATGTAGTAGCCGTCCAAAGTCGAGTGGTCTCGCCTGTATCAGAGTGTGTCAAGGTCGAGTGCGCATTTTTTTCCAGTTACATGATTTACTACTACTATTTTTTTCTTGTAGTGCTAAATATTAAGCCAACTCGGTTAAATTTTTAACCATTTATGTTGAAAAATAATAAGGTTATGAATTTTTTTGTAAAAGTTGTCATTATTTCAGACTTTTTGGATAGTTAATTTTTTTTAGCATATTTAACTTTGATATTTTACGATAAATCCTTTATAACTATGGGAAGTAACCTCTTAAGAAGTTCTAAAAAAATTTGCAAGTTACAATATTAAGTGGCAAATTTTTTATGAGAATTTCTATCGCTGGGGTACAAACGACCCCAGTGTGTCCGTAAGGGCACAAGTAAGGGTTTAAGAAACTAAAGCTACCCTCGAATTTTCTAACTAATTTTTGTTGTTATTTTAAAGTTATTCTGAAGGTTAACCCTTTTACCCCGCTTTCTACTAAGGTAAACGGCCCAGTTACTGACACTGTCCCAGATTGTGACACCGACGGCTCATTTTGATTGTCATAAATACACTTTTTGTCGAATAATAATCCAATTATCGCCTAATTGAAGAGAATTTTTCACTTTCATTATTGGAGAGATACACCGTTTAGGATTAAATATTTAAAATAGATATGGACCAGTGAATAGTACGACACGCGTCTCAGTGGCTCCGCAGCAGCAGTCCTAGACGAAACCCACAAGCTACGACAAGCGACATATTGTGAATTTTGTTCGTCAAGCAAATATAAAACGACATAAAAATGGTATCAACGTCTCCAGCAGGAACCAGACTATCGACGAGATAAGAAATAATTTAACTTTTGGTTAGGTATTTATTTAAATTCGCGGTGTCAATAACTGGGCCATATAATTGAAGTTGTGCCCCTGTTGTTGAGCCTCGATTTGTCACCTGTTGCACCGAACAATTTTGTTTGCTAATTTATTCTAATTTACTGTGAAAACAAAATTTAAAGAAAAGAATATTAGCTGTTATGAACGGAAGAAACGGAAAAATAGTACATTACATCACTCGGCGTAAAAACATTTTCTGACGAGTGTGATTTTGCAGGACGAGCCGAAGGCAAGTCCTGCAATCACACTCGTCAGAAAATGTTTTTACGCCGAGTGATGTACGATATTTTATATCACGAGGTGCAATATGGACGTTTTCACGTCCGCTTGCGGACGTAAAAGCGTCCATTATTGTACTGAGTGATATAAAATACAATAATGAAACTATTATCATTTGTGAAAATTTTTGAAGGTTAGTGCCAGTAACTGGTGACGCGCAGGTGTCATAAACTGCGCCACGAGTGTCATAAATCGGTACAACGCAGGAGTCACAAACTAGGACATGGGCGTGTCTTCAGTGTCAGGAACCCCGGCAGCAGAAAAGCGCTATTAAAACAATGATTTTATTAATAAATTTTGATTTTTTCACTTTTACAATAGGTAAATCTCGTTCGACACCAAGCTCTAAAAGTGTCACTAACTGGGCCGTTTACCTTACCGGTAACCTTATTATCGGGAACTTTACATGAAAAATCTCTCGTTCTGTGGATTGTGGCTAATCCCACCAACAATTTCCTGTGAAAGTATAATTCTAAAAATGGAGAAATCGAAGAAGATGCCTGATTTCGCAGAGCCAACGAACGCGTGTACGTATACGATCTAAATGGCAAAACGAGAGACTAATCCGGAGATAGAGCGGTGACCGCTGGTTTGTACCGCGACAAATGCTCTCACGCGGGTACCAAGGACCATCGCTCTAATCCGAAAATGCTCTCTCGCGGTGAGAGAGCATTTCCCCATACCTCCTCATGATAGGTATGAAGATTCAACGAGCGGAAGATCCGCCGTCGGGAGCGCGGTTTGATGCACACAGCGCGATATAATACAGGGAACGTCCCCCAAGCTGATGCGGCTGAACGCCACCTACATGTCGTTATACCCGACACGCGGTGGTCGTCGTTGACAATCGCGGGTTCGCGATCTATCCCTCGCTTCGTCCATCTTCTCTCTCGCTCTCTGGCTCTCCCTTGCTCTTCCGGGCACAATTCGTCGGCAGAAAATTAACGCCACCGCGAATCAAGACGACAATGTGATTCATCAGTTAAATCCGCGTACATAATCCTTTACAGCGAGGCCGTTCGCTCGAGGCTCACGTAATACTCGGTACGATTTACACACACACACGGGCAAGCGAGGGACCATCTCCTTGATCCGCATCAGAAGGGCCGTAGAGGGTAGTTCCAAGGGTGGAACGTACGCCATTTTGATACTGGGCCAAGGAACCTGTATTGTGCAAACATTTCGTGGCTCGTTCTTGTATCACACGCTCAGTATACGCGAGTTATATGGAAAGAGAAGGCGATAGAGAGAGAGAGGGAGAGAGAGAGAGAGAGGTTGGAAATGGAGGGACTGGGGAGTAAGGGGAGGGTGTGGGTGTTGAACGACTGGTAGGGGGTTGGTTTGTGCTGCGCGAATTATAATCACAGTTGTGGTTAGCCAGGCAGCAGAAAGCCAGCGGTGCGAGCGACAAGGGAGTGCAAAACGACCAAGAGAGATGGAGATAACACTGATGGTGCAAAAGGGGTTTGGGGGTGTGAAACGGATGAGCTATGTCTGTATGTGTGTACTGCAACTCTGTCCTCGGTACATCGTCCGCGAATGATGATGAGAGAGAACGAAGGATGGAGAAACTGGGCGATGAGATCGCACTGGATGGGACACACACGAGAGAGGACAAGTCCACGAGTGAGAGATTGCAGACTGTCTGTGTTCGTGTGTGTGTGGGCATGTGTGTGATGAACCACGCAATTCTGACGTTATTTAGCCTGGACCAGAGAGAAAGGAGAGAGAGAGAGAGAGAGAGAGGAGGAAACAATCCGGGAGCTAGATGGAAATCTGTGGCATTCAGAGGCACTGGCCAAGAAAATTGCCTGACAACATTCGCCAGCTCGTGCGCTCCGCTGATGTTGGGATCCCGAATTGCCAAGTCGACGTGCCCCCGTGCGCGCGTCCCCTTTTTCGTAACCACCAAAACGACCTGAGCCACACACGGCTATGTGTAAATTTGTGTAGGGTATGACAATTTTCGACCTACCGTTTGGCTCTGGCCTATGTATGTGGATTTCGAGAGATCCACACGAGAGAGTAGCTGTTTTGCATGTCCTCGAGTCATTATGCCATTGAAATATCATCATTGGTACTTAAACTCCCCACGAGGGTGCATTCCATCGTGAAATTACCTTTCTTCTGGTGAATGCTGCATTTGAAAGGTTTAGCCTGCGTGGTTAACTCTATTATTGATGATTTGCTATATTTGACTTTCCCAAAGACATTTTCTCTAGATTTTCAGGTGATGGATATATAATCCGAGTCGAAATTTTAGGCCTCCGCAGAATCTCTAGAGTGAAAAAGTCTACTTTCCGTTGTTTAGGAGGCCTAACCAGGCCTAACCAAAGTTCTGACCATAGTCAAGACCTCGTTTAGGGGTCCTAAACAGTGGAAAGTAGACTTTTTCACTCCAAAGGTTCTAAGGAGACCTAAAATTTCGACTCCTGAAGGATCAATAAGGATCATCGCAAATAAGGATCAATGCCACTTGCTTGGTAATCAGTTACAGCATTTGATGAGCATGGATGTCTTCAGTAGATAAGCGTGATAATTCCTCGTACACTGGTCGAAGTACTTGGCATTCTTTCGATTGTTCAGGCAGGATTTTGGGAGTAGTTAGCAAAGCAAAATTGCGAATCAATGCACATTGTATTAATACACTGAAGGGAATTATGGTTACCCATTTCAGGGTGATGATTACCATTCTGGCATAAATTGTGGTACCTTGGAACCCCCTTACATATTATGGTAATTTGAATGAATAAAATACGTTGATCATAGCTTTGAGCATAGTTGACGCTATAATTTTCATAGGTGTGGTTACAATACCTTTGGTTAGCGTTATTACAAAACGTAGGAGTTTCTCAAAATAGTATAAATATATGAATTTTTTAGTGTTTTACAATCGAAACACACGATTCCAGAACTTGTTAATTTATAGTAGTTCATGGGACAGGTATTTTAGCATCATAAATGGAAAAATAAAAACGGCGGTTTTAGGTTATCTGATCTAATTTACCCCACTTGCAGTTTATGTAGAATTACTTTTGTTGCAAAGTGGGTTCCTTGAGTGACCATAATTTATACTGGAATGTATGCATCATAAAATATAAATAATAAATTAAATCAAATACTTATAGATAAATTTTGTCAATCCTATTTTACAAACTTTTGAAAACGAGCTTTGCATTCCTTTTGACTAGATTATACTGGCGGAGAGATTTTTTTCGTACAACCAAAATTAAACTTCTGGCTGAAAAAAAATGTCAGCGATTGTTACGCGAAGACAGCCAAGCACAAACGCGTTCTGATCATCGGAATCATCGGTGGGATTGAATCGTGTTAGAGAAGCGTGAAATTAAACACGGTTGCGATCATGACACGAAGAACGATTAGCGAATCATGGATGCGGCTCGGCGTTACGCAATTTATCTATCCTCTCGCGACGATTAATGATGTATTGATAGAGGGCACCCATGATTCTTGAAGCCAACACGTGCTGTACTCACTATAGTTACACACTCACACACACACACATATATATATATATATGGGTCATTCCATACCAATTCGACCTGGGTCCGACCCTCGGCCCCTCAAATCTGGTTCCCGATTTTTCCCATCATTACTCTTACTCTATCAAGCAATTACAATTTTTTTCAGATTTTTCAAAATAAATTTGAGCGCGTCATGAATTTTTCAATTTTTTTTTGAACACCTCGATGGCCGTAATGGAAAAATCTGAAAAAATTCCCAAAAATACAGTGTCAGACATAAAAAATGTTGGTGTAAAATTCATAATGTCTGGGCTTTTGCTTCAACCCGTTTTTTAGTTCTTTGAGCAAAAAAAAAAATAAAAAAATGAGAAGTAGAGGTCAATTTACTGTAGACTGTTGCACGAAATTTTGTATATATAATCCGTATTATGCATTCAAAATTTCGAGCAACAGTTTACAGTAAATTGACCTCTGCTTCTTATTTTTTCATTTTTTTTTTGCTCAAAAAGCTAAAAAACGGGTTGAAGCAAAAGCCCAGACATTGTGAATTTTACACCAACATTTTTTATATCTGACACTGTATTTTTGGAAATTTTTCAGATTTTTCGATTACGGCCATCGAGGTGTTGAAAAAAAAAATTCAAAAATTCATGACGCGCTCAAATTTATTTTGAAAAATCTGAAAAAAATTGTAATTGCTTGATAGAGTGAGAGTAATGATAGAAAAAATCGGGAACCAGATTTGAGGAGTCGAGGGTCAGCCCAGGTCGAATTGGTATGGAATGCCTCATATATATATATATATATTAGGGTGATTCGTTTCAGGGCAACTTCTTTTTTTGACCCATCGTGCCCGACAACCTTTAGTTGGCGTTTCTTTCAATGTTAATCAAATGGGAAACTGTCAATTTTGATTCGCGACCTCTAAATATTTTTTGACAACACCCCCCTTTCACGAAACTTCGTTTTTAGGTACCAACTAAAGGTTTTCGGGCACGATGGGTAAAAAAAAAGTGACCCAGAAACGAATCACCCCAATATGTATATATATAAATGTGAACCCAATCCCAAACGAAGCGTGTATGCTTAATCGTCTTTATGCCTTGTCATTCACGCATCTATGATCAAAATGGCGCGATCTTCTTCTCATATCTCGCTCTCTTTCCATTTTGATTCGTCGTGCAATTTTTTTCTTTTTTGTTACTTCGCTCATCCCGTCATAAAACCATACGATCATCAGCGTTGATATATTAATCTGCACGAATGTGTCATTGGCATCCATTATTTAAAGGACCAATCCGATATCCTCGTCGACGAAAAAAGCAAAATGGGATTACCGAAACGAGGAGATAGAAAAATCATAAAAAAGCGTGAGCAGGCCTTCGCAACGTGCCTGGAAAAAATTGTAGCAGCATGACGTTGAGTCAGCCTATGAGGACTTTTCGGGAGGAAAAACATTTGTGCGATAATTTCGCGAGTGGAGGATAAACAAGCCCCTGGACATTTTGTATGGAGCTCACTAATCGCCCGGCAGAGGGAATATGTATTAATCACGTGAAATGTACGCGCAAACGATATCGGGGCTCTCGATACAACGAGCTTTATTTCCCAGACCGGTAAACAAACGCTTTGGGGCTTTGTACGAGAAGGAAGGAAATCTATATGTACCGGGATGAGAGAGAATATGAGGGTGAAGAGGAAAAGCGAAGGGCTGCTGTGTGTCGACATTAACCGCGTCAAGATTTCATCTTGGATGATTCTCGCTCTCGAGTGCGCTTTCAAAAGAGAGAAAGAGAGAGAGAGAGAGAGAGAGAGAGAGAGAGAGAGAGAGAGAGAGAGAGAGATTCTCGTCAACTTCAGTGGACACTTGGTATTAGCGGTTATACGGCATTAGGCTCTGTGTATCGGAGGGTGCGGTAAATTTTCTCCGCGATGGACCATATGGGAAGACCATGTGGCCGAATAAGAAACACGCCGCATACGAGCTTGGAGCTATAGAACAGGCAGTTTTCCTCGATGGTGGTTAATTCTGTACACCATCAAAATCGACGGGATATATATATATATATATATATATGGGGCATTCCATACGAAATCGACCAATCCGTGGCTCTGACCATTTTTGATTTTGTGGAAAATTTTATATTTTTTCGTACGTACTGAAAGCAGTCGTTCAGATTTTTTTTAGATTTTTGTCTCAACCCTTCCAACCACAATAAATTTTTCAAAATTTCACACAATTCTTTTTCAAAGGCGCGTAACTTTTTAAAAAATGCAGATAACAAAACAGAAGATCATTTTTTTGGTCTTGATTTGTAGTTTTATACAAAAAAAAACACAAAAAAAATATCGATATTCATTTTCGTTTTTTCAATTTTAAACCCAAATTTTTTTTTTTCCAACTTGGACCATTTCGGTTTTTTCAAAAAATGCACTACTTCTTAAGATACGTTTTTACGAGTACAAAAAAATTCGCAGCTTGTGATATGCATAACTTGTTTTTTTTTTTTTAAATCTATTTTTGAAGTCATACGTTATACGTTATTTTTTTAAGGTTACGTATGAGTTCAAAAATAGACAAAAAATATAAGTTATGAATATCACAAGCTGCCAATTTTTCAGTAATTGTAAGAATGTCTCTTTAGGAATGCTGAATTTTTTCAAAAAAATCAAAATGGTCCAAGTTAAACAAAAAAAAATATTTCGTGCTTAAAACTGAAAAAAATATATGAAAATGAATTTCGATATTTTTTTTATAAAATCACAACTAAAAAAGAAAAAACCATCTTCTATTTTGTTTTGATAACTTCGTTGTTTAAAAAATTACGCACATTTGAAAAAAAAATGGTGTTAAATTTTGAAAAAGTTTATTGTGGTTGAAAGGGTTGAGACAAAAATCTAAAAAAATTCTGAAAGACTGCTTTTAGAACGTACAAAAAAAAATTAAAAAATTTCACAAAAATAAAAAATGGTCGGGGTTACAGATTGGTCGGTTTCGTATGGAATGCCCCAAATATATATATATATATATATATATATGTGCAGTCAGTGCGTCCCCTGATTTACTCGAATCTAACGCGACCTTTGTGTACCCTCTTACTTAAATGGCGGAAACAAGAGTGAGCGGAGAACACGGAGATTCACAGGCTAACTAAACGCTAACCGCAATTTGTAGCAATTTGTTAAGTAGCCAGACGGAACATTACCTATATTGCATTTGTCCCGAATGAAGGGGGGACAACACTTCCAGGATAAATGCCGAGAAGGACAGAGAGGGAGGAAAGAAAAGATTTATAGGTTTGGTAGATTGTAATGGTCAGTGCTTTTATCCAATGAAAATCTGTTGGGCTCTTTCGCCCATAATGGTACTTTTCTCCTAGAATAAAACCTCAAAATTATCACCATGTAAACATCATTCTGATCGAGCATTAAACCACGGGAAGGGACCATCTTTGACCACCATAATTCCCATCAATTTTTGGAAACGATTTGCATCCTCTTGAGATCGAATATATCAAGTTCAATGAAAATCTGTACGACTCAATAAAGTCCATTTCTTCTGCTAAGTAAATTTCCGATGACAAGACTGAAGGACTCTTTCGAAAAAAAATTGACATTTTCGTGAAAACACTCGAGATACCTCAATTTTCGATTTCTGAAATCAAACTCGGAGTCATCGTCAAGATAATCGTTCAAACGCGACTGTTCATCGCAGAAGAGCATGCGTTTAATCTTCGATTCAGTTTACCATTTATTCTGGTGAACGTCATGTCGAAACCGAAAAACGAGAAAGAGGTCGTCTCGTTTTCACCGTCGCAAGAGCGACTGTGGAAAATTGGTAGGAATCAGGAGAGAGAAGTCTTTCGCGAGACACACACACTGAGGATTCGAGAATCAAAAGTAGATACAGAAAAATAGAGAGAAAGAAAGAGAAAAAGAGTACTTGCTATAACATCGGTGTGCTTTTACTCCTCTTTCCTTTTCCACTCGTTTCTTTTTCGCCGAGAATGCTTTTAGTCGATGAGTTTGCTTTCCTACCCTCGATCCCTTTCTATAGTGATCTATATATATATAACCTGCTTTTCGAACGTTCGTTCGCGTCACCGTCGTTTTCTCATCTTCCTTTCTCTCAGTTTCTCTTTTCTCGTCGTTCTTCAAACCTCTTTCTCCTCCGAGTCCTCCTCCATTCTCTCTCTCTCTCTCTCTCTCTCTCTTTGCTGTATGATGGTTCGCTGTGCTCTGGGGCCGAGCCCGCGAGCATTCTCATCCATATGTAACAGTCGCCTGGTATTAATGACGAGGGTTGGAAGCTCCAAGTTCGCGAGCTCTGGAGCAGAGAGAGAGAGAAAGAGAGAGAGAGAAGAAGATTCAGCGCGATTCTTTATTCGCCCGTGATTCCGTCCTCGAAACGACCATACCATCACGTGCTGTATACACAATGGCTCCTAATAGTAAATGGGACGTATGTCACGACGTTTCGAATTTTCGATTGGAGATGTTCAAGCCCTTTTGAGTCTTAGCCGTTGAAACATCATCGCCATACCACTCCTCATTCTTTCTCTCATCCTTCATCCCATCTCTCTCTCTTTCCCTCTCTCTCAGCGATGTCTCCTATCGTTGTGGTTACGTTTCGCCACTCTTTTCGTATTATCTCCATTGATACAATGCTATTGTTCGTCCCTCGATTTGTCAAAATGTTATTGTGTCCCTTTCGACGTGATTAATCCAGCCGATACACGCAGACATCAGACTCCGAGGCTGGGGGACGTTATCAAGGAGGCAAATTGGCAACTATCATAAGATGAAAACAGTCGATCTGATTCCGATAGTGTGTTTTTGTGCTTATATTATTCGGGGATTCGCGATATCCGAGGGAGGGAATCATTTACGTATCTTCGTGTGCTCTCATGGTTTAGCAATTTTTTTTTTGTTCGAATAAATTGACTTTTACCATTCGAGTTGTGAAAATACTACATTTGGCATTGAATTTTTTTTCGGATATTTTTTATTTGAATGATTTTTAGAGCAACTTAAAAAAAATTGAAGAACTAGTTTCTGCTTTTCAATTACGTTTTTTTTTAAATTACATGTTTTATTATTACATGTTCCTTATTATTTCGGTTTATACTGGAAGATTAAACGGTTGAAAAAATCCAACATCTACTATTATTAAGCTAAACAAAAGTTTAAACAATTACGATGAAGCTTTAAATGCAATTGAGGCGGTATTCTAGTCTAGAAACATACATTCTGAGCGTTTTGTCGAGCTCAATAAAAAAAAACGAAAAATATTTTTACCATTCTTTTTTTACAACATATTTATTAATATTTTGGACAATAAACAAAAAAACCTTCGAGACAAAAAAAATGAAAATTGAATAAGTTATAAACTGGTAAAGTTGGGGCTAGAAAAAAAAGTGCGCTGGGCTGCCACGATTTCAACCTTTCTAGTCATCCGATACAAAATTTGAAAAAAGATTCTTAATTAGTAACAATGTCTTCATAGCCCCTACATCAGAGAAAACGAAAAAAAATCACAAAATGGCGGCTGTTGGAACACAAAAAAACGTTTTTCGACCCTTTTGTCATAGTTTTTAATTTTTTTACAACAGTAAAAAAAAATAATTTCGATACGAAAGTGGTAGGGACGATAGAAAGTTATACATTGGAGATTGGTGCAAAATTTGAAGTAAATCGGTTAAGTAGAATGTAAGATATCATGTCAGCTGTGTTGAGAAAAGTAGTTTTTTGAGAAAAAACGTATAGTCCGATTTGTTACTGAATTAAAAAATTTCCTTTCGAGGATATGTTCTCAAAAGTCTAAACTTTAAGAATATGCAAAAAAATTGATTTTTTCAAAATTCTAGACAAGATCATTCCCTTAAAAAACAATAATATCGATGATAAGAGCTTTGCTACTAGAAATTATGCAATTCATGCACCCAACATCAGAAATCGTCCTAAAACTGCTACGCTTGAAATAAATCACTAAAACCCAATTCTCGATCAATAACATGATTTTTATGCTCGACGAATCCGAGGCGCGAATTTCGTTAAAAAGCTCAATATTTTTGTCATCTTTTGACTCCAAAAGGTAAAATTTAGCCAAAATTCAACGAAGGGGCGTTAGAATCATGGAAACTTGAATTGAATTGGAAAATTGAACTGAGACAAACATTTATAGTCCGATTTGCTCTGACGTGATGGGCATAGTTGCTGCGTCACTAAAACAGCTATAAAATTCGTAAATTATTGAAATTAAAAAATTTCCTTCGAGGATATATTTTCAAAGGTCTAAACTTTAAGAATATGCAAAAAAAATGATTTTTTCAAAATTCTCGACCAGAGTACTTCCTTAAGGGTTGAAAAATCCATGAAATTGAATATGTTATAAACTTTAAGTAAACAATTTTAAGCTAAGCAAAACTTTGCGTAATTACGGAGAAGCTTTCAATGCAATTAAACAATTTTTTTTACATTCCGACTGAGTACAAAAAGATTTTTTCAGAGCCCAAAATTGACATAGCAACTTGTCGGACTGTGCATATTTTAGAATGAAAAATCTGATCTGAGCGAAATAATAAAAACGATGCGACGACAGCGCCCCTTGTATCGCTCTCTTTCCTTCTTCTTTACTCCCGCTTTTGTCAGTGTTCGTGCCTCAGCGAACCCAAGCCGCGCACTCGGCTCTAATATTATGCAGATAAAGATATTAAATTAGTAACGGAGGGGCGGAGAGGGAGGCAATCTCGAACTGGGGGTATAAAAAATTGCTGGTTTCCGGCCGCTGATTAATTTTCGTGGAAAAAGCTGCTGTGTGCACTTTTACATTTATAAACGTGTGTGTGTGTGTGTGTGTGTCAGTACCGACGAGAGAAGAGAGGTGCGGTGTGTGTATAATTCTAAATACTATATTTACGTTCCTCAAATCGAACCTTTCCGCAGTTATTGAAGCAAATAAAGGTAACGAGGCATTTTTGGGTGACGAGTATTTTCGCAAAAAACATTGTTACAACCGATCGAACGTAATTTGTAATTCAAGTAAAATCGCGTATTAATTAATTTTTTAATTAATTGATCCATTGATTTTTCCATATTTCTTGAGGAATTTTCAAACTGGTAAATTGCAAATTGTAAATTACAAAAAATCACAAAATAAGTAAATTCCAATGAATAATAAATTTTGAAAAAAGTGTTTATGCAGAACTAAAACTTTTTTTTTCGTCGTAAGAATTTTTGTTTTCGTATCGTCGTGAATCGTCACGTCTGCGAGAACATTTGACATTTTTATTTTTCTATACTCGACTCTCGACCTCTTTGAAAATCATCCAATTCGTGCCGACAGTCGGCCAAACTCAGCGAGACGAAAGAACCATTGTAAAAAAATGGAACAGAAAAAAAGTCACGAAAAATTTGGAGGAAAAATAAAAAGTAGCTGCCGTGAGGTCGTGAGATGAAAAGAGAAATAGCCGAGAGAGGAAGAGTGGGATGGATGTACGTCACTCGATCTCCAATGGTTTGGGATGGATGGCCAGGTTTAAAGAGGCGGTGGACCATAATCGTGGCTGGGGCAAGAACGCGGTTGCCTCTATTATGGCCTATTATATGCAGGTGCAGTGTGTGTGTGTGTGTGGCGAGGCTCTTGTGTGTATTCAGTTCAGACACTTAATGTGTATTCCGTGCCATTTGACTCGGCCTGATGCCCCTAAAAAGGCTAACTTATCGGTCCTCTTAATCAAATGAGACACACGCACGAAAAAGAGGGAAAAAAAGAGCGAGTTGCACGGGGGACAAAAGTCAAGAGATTTCGATGCAAGTGCGTCGCGATGTATGGTCTCTTTCAGTCAGAGACGCGGATGCGTGCACGAGCAGCTATTAACATTGTCCTTTCTAATACTGAAATATTGCCATGTCTCCTCACACATTTCTCCAGAGAGCAAGATTTAAAAAAACCCAGGTATAGGAATAAGTTGGTACAAGTTGGACCACTTGAGCATTTTAGTTCAATTTCGACCACATTATATTGCGAATGAAAGAAATTATAAATTGTTAAACCTTCCATTAGGATTACTTTGAAAAGCTAATTGTAATTTTTATTGACAAAACAATTTACGAAAATCAAAAACACGCCTGAACTGGACGTTCGATACTGAATTGCGTTTGCCCAACATTAAATCAGAGGATCTGTTTTGAATGTGAAAAAGAATCGATAGAAAAAAAAGTTCAATTTGATGAGACACTAAATTCTCGAAATGTAATGGGTTTGCCCGATACTTAAATAATTGAATTGAAATTGCTTCTATTTTTGTTTTTGGGACAATAGTTTTTGTTTCCGAATTGGCATTATTGGGAAATAATAGTTAAAACTATTCTTCACAAAAAATTGAATAAAAATTAAAATTAACAAAATGAATATTGAGCAGAAATGCAGATAAACTTTTGGTGAAACTGAACACAGATTGTGAGAAATTTCGATGAGGTTTTCGTAGAAATATATGAAATGTATCCATTTTTCCATTTTTTTCTAATTCAAAGTCAATTCAAGCTGAGTAACCCATTTTGCCCCGATGACCCCCATACATATGGGACATTCGACACTATCCTTTCTTAAACGCACTTGTGCCGCTTTTGACGGAGCTATTTTTCACTATGAGTGAGCTACCATCCTGCGAGCACGTCTTGCAAATAACAAAAATTTATCACGCTCGCTTCCTCGTATAATACATATATATATAATATATATACGTATATTCCACTAAATAACACTCCGCGCTTTTGTTCTCTAACTATTCCATATATAACGCCGACAGTCCGAGTGCAGAGAGTCTCATTTTGACCCGAGACGAACGGTAGAAAATGTTGTTCTAAAGGGATAAAAAAAAATAAAAGAGAAAAGGAAGATGAAAAGTACCGACATTCACGGAGAGCCGTGGACCGCGCGACGAACGTTAATTCATCGTGAAATATGAAATTTCTCAATGCCGGAAAGAATTTAAAATTTCCAAGTGCGCGACGCGAAATTTTAAGCCTTCTGAAATTGTAAAGCAGCGTCTGGTACACTTGTTTAAATAAAATCTAGGCTATATAAACGCATATACACTTGTATGGGACAGAGTACATTGGCCAGAACAAGACAGCCACGAATCGACAAAATTATTTATTCCACCGATGATTTCTTTTATATTTTGCACCAAGTGTAGAGTGTATGGAATTTTTTTGAAAAATAGGGGAAAAAAGACACTTGAAAACTCAAATTGGATTGATTTTTTCATGCAAATGTAACGGTAATTTTTCATTTTGATTGAGTCGAAAATTAAAAAAATTGCGTTTGAATAGAGCGAGACGAATAAAATTTTCCAAAAAAGCGAGATTTTTCTTTATTCAGACAAACATTATAAATTAGTGTACGAATAAAAAATTGTAATATTCGCCATTCGAAATATTCTATACGTAATAATTATATATGTACCTGCATCAAAAAATGGCCCCTGTAGGGCATTGATTTTTTTTATTTCGTGCACGGAAAAAAATGATCAGTGACAATTCATGTGTAATATTTAAAAAATTACTGAATTCAATGCAGAATATACGGTTCAGAACTGTAATTCAGGCGTTTTACTGTGAATCCATTATAAATTAATGGATTTAATGTAGTTTCTACTTTTCAAACCATTATAAATGCTGATTTACACTGTAAAAAATGCAATGTTCACCGCAAAAAAAAATGACAAAGTAGAAATAACAAGCAGAAACGACGAAATCCACTGTGCTTGAACTGTAAAATTTACAATGGTCTCTGTGGAATGTTTAAAGCACATAATTAGAAATTGCAGTGTTCCCAGTGAAAAATCAAATGCGTGCCGCAAAATATGCAACGTCAATTTCAATTTTTACAGTGTAGCACTGTAACGGGACGATCTGCGGCGTGCCACGATCTCTGCATTTCGCCCGAGATCCGCTAGATAGCGTTGGACGGCGCGCCCTCTCGCGCCAGCGAGAGAGCCACCGAGCACCTATAAGGTCAGATGTATTACCAACATTGGCGTCTTCAATTGACATACAATTGTTGGAACATCACCCGCGTTCTGTGATCGAGCAGTCCTATGGACTGAAGCCTACATTTTCTTAACAGATCACCATTGCATTTCGGTGACGCTCGTGCTCTTTATGGGTGCGAGGCTAAACTAAATTCGCTTCATTAATTGATCTCACGATTAATTAGTCAAGTACAAGCCCTCGTAGCTATGAGCCTGAGCGAGGATAAATAACGGTTTATTGCAATATTTGAATCAATTGGAATTTATTGAAATATCGAAACGTTTCACTACACTATAATTTATTTTAGAAATTGCAGTATTTACAGTGAAAAATAAAAAACGTACCGCAAATTATACTAAGCTATTTTCAATTTTTACAATGTACACTGTAATTTTTGCACGGGCCCTGGATAATTTTTACAATGTGAAATGTGTAAAAAGTTCACCGGATACAACAGAAATATAACGTTTCACGTAGTGTACATTTTACCGTTCCACACTGTAAAAATTCGTGTGATGGGCATGTACCATGTCATATGTGACATCTGTATATTGTATTAAAGAAATATGCAAATTTCACTGTTTGCCCTTCAAGAAGGCGCTGCTGATGGGGAAAACTGTAAAAATTAATGGGAATCTCAGCAGTTCTCACTGATCATTTTTGTCCGTGTGACTTTCCCCTTTGAACCCTTCACGATAATGTCCAAGCGCGGGTAATGAAACGTTTCAAAATTATCCGAAGCCAAATAAACGCGAGTCAAGTACAATATAAACTACCCCATCGAGAACGACATTTTTTTCGAGAGTCAAACACCAGCAAAGTGCGAGATATATATCTCCGACTGCGGGTTACGCTCCGCCGGAAAAATATACGCGAACATGTGGCTTCATTTGTTACAGTGCTGCATCGACTTTGGACACAGGCGCTTCAACAAGAAAAATCGTTCTGGGGACCCCTTTTTGATCGTCAACAATTTTTGTCTCCTCGAATAGCCCCAGAATAAAAATTAATTTCATATAATTCTTTCAACAACGGCCTACGCAACTATTGACATACAATTAGGAATTTTTTAAGGCGGTATTCTGGTCTAGAGACATACGTTAAGAGCGTTTTGTCGAGCTCGATAAAAAAAAATATATATATATTTTTACTATTTTTTTACATCATATTTATTAATATTTTGATAATATTGATTGTTCATTGAATTATTGATTTTATATTGATTAATATTGTGACAATAAATATAAAAATTTTCTTTAAAAAAAATGAAAATAAAATAAGTTATAAGCTGTCGAAGTTGGGGCTAAAAGGGTAGACACGAATGCAACCTTTCTAATAATCCAATAAAACATTTCAAAAAAAAATTCTTAATGAGTAAGAAAAAATTGTCGCAACATGGCTGCTCTCGGAACAAAAGAGGCGTTTTTCGACTGTTTTTTTTTCATAGTTTTCAATTTTTTTACAAAATAGTAAAAATAAGAATATGCAAAAAAAAATTGATTTTGTTCAAAACTCCTGACAAGAACATTGCCTTAAAAAAATAATAATATCGATCACAGAAGCTTTGCCACTAGAAATGGTGCAATTCATGCACTCAACGAAAAACAAGAGATTTCCCTAAATTCATCAGAAATCGTCCTGAAACTGCTACGCTTGAAATAAATCACCAAAACCCTTTCAATCCTCGATCAATAAAATGATTTTTATGTTCGACGAGTCCAAGGTACGAATTTCGTTAAAAAGCTCAATCTTTTTGTCATCTTTTGACTCCAAAAGGTAAAATTTAGCCAAAATTCAACGAATCATGAAAAATTAAACAGGAGAGTTCGAATCGGAGTCGGTTTGGTGTCATCGAATGAAAAAGAGTGAGGACATGATATGGAATAGCCGTTCCAATGGTCTCTGTGTAACTGGCGTGGACATATGGTCAGCCGAGATGAGGAAAGGGCCAAGAGGGAGAGAAAGGGAAAAAAAGCGATACAAAACGGTGACAGAAGTTGGGAGTGTCGGCAGGCGATATATCAAGGCTTAAACTAGTGTCCCCGATGGCAGGGTTGTACCGTAACCAGCCGTCCTCGATATACGACCAGCAAAGGTTTAATATATATATATAGAGGGCGACACGGACGTATGGCCCCCGATTGGCCGCTACACGCTCTCCGTACGCGTTTTACTGCGCGAACTGAGGGTGGCGGAGGGTAGGAAGCTAAGTTGCTAGCATTAGTTAATAGCTTCGATACTATTATACCAATGCGCAACCCGTGAACACGTGGTGAATGAACCGAGCACGCAGAATGAGAGAACCGAATGCGGTTTCCAATCTGTTGCGTTTTTCGACACTGTCCGATCGCCCTACGAACCTCCACCCTCCTAAAAAAAAAAAGATTACGTTCCTTTTGTCCTCCAGTCCACCTTCGCATCTTTCTCGCAGAGTGCACACTCAATACAGCCCAATATGTCGTGCCTAATCGTCGCAGAAATTTATTTTCATCTATAGTCCCATCATTTTACCGACTAAACGACCATTATTTTACGAGTTGAATGATTCCCGCAATTTTTCAAGAGGATACATAAAAAATTACACTGATAAGCTACTCCTTTCACCTGAATCGATTTCCTTTTGCTTTGAAATGCGGAATTTTTGGATTTGGAATGAAATAAGTGACCTGGGAAAATACTGGAGTCCCAATTTCAAGAGCCTATTTTCATTTTGTTTAAATCGGATTTTGGTATTCAAATGTTTGATCGGAATGGAAGATTCAGGGAATATCTTGACATTTCTAATTGAAAAAAATCGCCACCATATCTCAGAGACGTACTTCAAATTTTGCAAGCATCTTTCAGACACGAGTCTGGATTGACAGACTTTTTTTCATTAGCAAGGAAAATGACTTTTGAAAAAATCATTGTATCTACGACACTTTCGATTATTTGTTTTAAAAAACAAATATATGAAAGGTACCAGAAAACAAGATTTTTAAGGGGTAACGCCACTGTAACGGGTCATAAAAATCATTTTTTTTTTCATTTTCTTAAAGTATCAAAAATATGTAAACAAATTTTTATCTCAAAAATTGACTGAGATATACCCAAAGGAAGAGCAGGTAGTCCTTTGGGACCATCTGCATTGGCTAAGGTTGTGCGTAGCCGATTTTCAAAATTTTGAAAATTACTATTTTTTAAGACCTTTGAAAAATAAAATGAAAAAGGTCAAATGAAGAAAAAAAATTTCGAATCAGCTCAATTTTGTGCCAAAAATTATTTTTAAAAAATTGCTACGCTTAACGATAGTCACTGTTGTGTAGATTAAACAAAATTTTCAGATGATTTTTTATTGCTATATCGCTGCCGCCAGGAGGAGTCATTTTATTATGTCATTACGTTCATGGTAATAACTTTGTCAATTTTTAATATTTTTCAATAAAAATTTGTATGAATATGGTTGAATATATACTTAATGAATTGCTTTTTGTCTGATCCTCAAATGATCATCCCTACTTACAAAAAAAATCCGAAAATCGACTATTTTCAGCTCCGTCACAGTGACGTTGCCCCTTAAAGTCTGAAAAGTGTATTCACAGATATTGCAATTTTGTAATAATCAAGCAAAAACTATCATCACGAATAATGAAACAAGTATGGTTATAGACCTCAAAATCTAGATTTTCTGACTTCCAAAAATAAAGAAAATTTCTTGTCTCTTTATTATCGAAAGTAAAGAAGAATTTTTCATATTCTTTCATCGACTCATTCGCGCGTATAATTTTCAACTTTGATATTGACATTGAGCGAATAAATGCGAGAGTTATTGAAATAATCGTCTTCATTTATCTCGATGATAAAGTTACTTTGAAATACTTGTTAACTCACTGGGGAGACCTTCGCAAACTTTTGCCACAATGGATAAGACGATGAGGGACGCTGCTGGCACACTTTTCGATCTACTTTACGAAACACGGGACAAAAAAAAAATATATATATAATACATAAGTAAGAAAGAAAAAAAGAAGGCGCTTTCCGACGTTACGAGCTTCCAAAGTTATTATAAAAATAATCAAAGTTTCTTCCTCGCCATCTCGGGAGAAGCTTGGCAAAGAGTTTCCCGACGATCTCACAGCATTGCCGAGATGAACGAAGCGAGATAGGATATTACAGATCGAGCGTCCCCGACGAAGAGGTCGAGGGTGAGTTTTCTCCTCGGCGCTCTCTTCGCCATCGGTCTCTGGCAAACCGCAATATGCTGCTCGAGGTATGGGGGGATGATGAAAAAGGGCTTCGTTACGTTTGACAATTATGCGTTAATTTGCACCTAGCGATACTTCAAACGGTTTTTATTCATTGCGCGTCGAAGCGAGTTAGGAAGAAAGTGCCAGGACGGACACGAAGGTCCAGGACTCTCTGATGGTCTTCGTACAAGTACGAGGGAAACATTCTCGTCTTGTATACGCAAAAGGATAATGCTGGGAAAAAAACTCGATGGAAAAAAAGAGCAAAAATTACTTGGCAGCAGAGAGAGAGAGAGAGAGAGAGAGAGGAAGGAAGAGGGAGCATCATCTTCCATCCAGGATTTCTGAGGTTTTTACATCACGACGAGAAGTTGTTGGAGGGAGTCGAGAACCGAGGCAGTTACATTCGCGACGACGACGTGAGACTACCGTATACATGATCTCCTCTCGTCAAAGGACCGATATGTTAATGCGCGAAGCTTCTCTGAATGTTTAACGAGATGAAAATAAATATAAAAAAAATAAGAGGCCAAGTGCGAGCCACCCGGAGTATGGTGAACTCTGTGCCTGATTAGCTTTAAATATACACACACCTTGCAATTCGAGGGAGAAAGGGAGAGAGGGAGAGAGAGACCCTGGATTTTTTCCTCCTTCTTTTGAGTACGAATTTCGCACACTGAATTCTCGTTTTCAAAAGAGCTCATCGCTGAGATAAAAGGACGAAAAATGTTAGTTATATAAAAAGCACTGGCAACGAGTTCATGACAAGATTAATACAAAAAAGAGTAATTTTCATTTTTATCAATTTGATTGTAAAATTTTAGTCAGGATACGAAGGTTTCGTTAAGGCGGTATTCTGGTCTAGAATTCTGAAAAAATCAATTTTTTCCATATTCTTAAAATTTAGACCTTTAAGAATATATATTCTCGAATTAAAATTTTTAATTCCAATAATTAACGGAGTTATAGTTATTTTAGTGACTCTGAGGGTAACTTTGAGGGGGTGTTCCGGTCTAGAATTTTGAAATTTTGAAATTCTTGAATATTCTTAAAGTTTAGACCTTTAAGAATATGTCCTTGAAAGGGAATTTTTTTAAGTCCAATAATTTACGGAGTTATAGCTATTTTAGTAACGCAACAACTACGCCCATTACGTCAGAGCAAATCGGACTATAGACGTTTTTCTCAAAAATACTTTATACCACTCAGTACAATAATGGACGCTTTTACGTCCGCAAGCGGAAATAGTACATTACATCACGAGGACGTAAAAACATTTTCTGACGAGTGTGAGTTTGCAGGACGAGCTGAAAGCGAGTCCTGCAATCACACGAGTTATTTCTCAACACGACTGACATGATATCTCAAATTCTACTCAACCAATTTACTTCAAATTTTTTACCAATCTTCAATGTACACTGAGAAATTTTTTTTGTTGAAAATGCAAAAATTTGTTTGACTCAACCAAATATTTGTTTTCGGACGTTCAACGAGATCATTTTGGTAATTCAACAATGATACAGTGGAAGTTTTAGTTAAATCGGTTAAATCGTTGCTTGAATGGGAAAAGTTTCAGTTCAATCAAATAAATATCTTTGTACGAAATAAATTGGGTGATTGAAAATGCGAATTGTTTTTTTGTTACAGCTAAATTTATCAAGTTAAAACATACTAGAAATCAACGAAATATTTGCGTACAGCAACTCAGTAACGTGTAAATTGGACTAAACTGTATCTGGAAATTGACCAAATAATTTCGTTCACCTCATATCTTGACCGAATCCATTTGTTGAATTAATTATAGTTTCATTGTTTCAAACAAATTAATGTTGAATCAACTACATTTTTTTCAACTAAATGGATTTAGTTGTTTTAACTGAACTTTTTTCTCGGTGTATGACCCTCTATCGCCCCTAATACTTTCGTATCAAAATGATTTTTTTTACTATTGTAAAAAAAAATCTATGAAAAAAGAGAGTCGAAAACGCCTTTTTTGTTCAGACAGCCGCCATTTTGCGATTTTTTCCCTCTGTTTTCTCTTAAGTAGGGGCTATAACGCCATTCTTACTAATGAATAATTTTTTTTTTTAATTTTGTACCGGATGACAAGAAAGGTTGCAATCGTGTCAGCCAATGCACCCCCTTTTTTTACCCCCAACTTATAACTTATTTAATTTTCATTTTTTTTCTCGAAATTTTTTTCGTTCATTCTCAAAATAATCATAAATATGTTATAAAAAAAAGAATGGTAGAAATATTTGTTGTTTTATTTAATCAACCTTGACAAAACGCTCAAAATGTACGTCTCTGGATCAGAATACCACATAGAGAAATTACCTTAATTACCTCAATTAAATTACCCCATCAAAAAAGTTTTTCATTAAGAAGTTCTTGGATTCAATCTAAAGAGGATTCAATTTAAAAAGCATTTATTTAAATTCAATTTAAATGCTCTAAATAATCTCATACGTAATTCTATTGAGAATAAAATAGACACCTGAAAGATCCGTGAATGATGAAATTAAGAATTAAGAACAAAAGTGCGAAAGACGTCGTTAAAAAAGTTGCAAAAAATAATAATCTCTCATTCCCGACGTTCGCGTTTTACATCTGCAAGCTCCGTATGCGCCACGTTTCTCAGCCATGATAAAGTGTGTCGCGAAAGATCGTAAAACCCCCTGCGCACAAACGCACACACATGATATATGTATATAAATTCGGACGAGAATCGTGACGACGCAACGGCCCAACAGATCGTAATCCACTCGTGCGTGAGTAAGCGGGTCGTAGGCACGTTTGTCAAAACGCTTAAAAACCATTATTGCGCCCTTTTGGCGCGATTCTACCGATCGTTAGAACCCGTTCGATGGTTTCCACGGTGCTTAAATACGAGAGATCGCTCGATACGTGATAAATCTTCCTCGTTGATTTCAAATGAGAGCCTTAAACCTCTCGTCAAACTGTGTTCATCAATTTTAGCCTACTCATAAACGAAGCTTAACGAAGGATGAAATAAATGAGAAAGCTGAATAAATGAGAAAAATTTGCACAATTTTCCCAACATTTTGGAAATTTAGGAAATTTTATAAAATCCAAACCCCTTTCAGTAATCCTTGACCAATTACATATCAACCATAATTTAATCAATTTATATAAAATTATACATAATTATTAAGACGATTTTTTGTCGACTTTTGTCGACTCACTTCCCACCTGAAATTTTGTTGGATATGTCTGAAAATAAATTCTATGAAAGTTACAGCCCTTAATATTAATATTAAGTACTTTCCCATAGCGTGAAACGATTTTCCATCTAAAATACACGTAAATCAATTTTTTTTTTCAAAATTCTGTAACTCAATGGCATTTTTTGCTATCACATTGTTCTTGGTCGCAATTTACGCAAAATTAAACGATCTTCAAAAGTGTCCTAAGCAGCCTAAGTGTAACTTACACTGGTAAGATAGTACGATGCTGTTGAAATATTGAACCTTAACTTATTTGTGGTATGAAATCTTTATGGTTTATCGAACCAAACGTTTTAAATTGTTTATATCTCAATATTTCAAGAAATATTCATTTTAGCAATTAGGTCTAAAGGACCTTTTTTGTAGGAACTTAAATTTTCAACAAAATTTTTCTTCACATTTTTTCGGTAAAGTTAATCATTTCGCAGATAACAGCAAAAAAACGAGAATTTTGGGTAAAAATCAACTTTAGTGACCCGTACCATCTCGCCAGTGTAAATTACACTTACGCTGTTGAGGACACTTTTGAAGATCGTTTAATTTTGCGTAAATTGCGACCAAGAACAATGTGATGGCATAAAATGCCGCTGAGTTATAGAATTTTGAAAAAAAAAATGATATACGTGCATTTTATGTGGAAAATCTTTTTACGCTATGGGAAAGTACTTAATATTAACAATTTTCAGGGAATTTCTTTTCCGCCATAACCAACAAAATTTCAGGTGAGGAGTGAAAAAAAGTCGAAAAAAAATCGCCCTAATTATATAAAATTATACATAATTAATTTATATAAAAAGTGTACGCAATAGATGAAAAATTACAAAAATTCTACCAAATAAAAAACTGAGCTAGGTAAATCGATGATATAGTTTTGAAACACAATTTTACACTGCCACGGATAATTTTCTATTTTACTAAAACAAAGCTTCCTTTGAGAGGACGGGAAAAATCAATAATTAACCCTTTCGTTGACATAGAAAAATGCGGTGAATGAAGAATTTTGAACGTGTCTAAAACGGTTCACCTAAGCCAGATCGGAATTGTTTAGGAAAAAACAGAGGGATTCAGGATGTATACGGTAAAGCCACTATGCAAAAACTAAAGGGGATATATGTAAGGCAGTGTCAAAGCCAAAATGGCGGATTTCGTATGCTCGTGCGAGAAAAGTTTGGCCCTTTTGATTTTGGTCTCGCGATGTGTAACACATAGGGCGAATATGAACCTCTCTTTGGCAGGCATAACGGCACGTGTCACCAACAATGGAAGCGAGTGACTTTCCGTCATATATATATATATATTCACCCAAGCATCATCAATTGCCATTCTCGCATCCTCTCTCGCGCCCCTAAAATACCAAAGGCAAACACACGAATCTCTCTCCGGGCCGATGGTGTAAGGGCCGAAAAAAGGGAAAAAAATGGAAGCATTTACTCAGCTTCATGGGCGTGTCTCTCTCACGCCCGCGTGAGCGACGCTGCGCTTTGTGTTTTATTGTTTGGAAATTAATGATCATATATATATATATATAAAGATGGATATGTCTGTGGAAAGGGAGAGAAAGAACCAGAGTCCTAATATCGACGCTGCGATATTTTGAATCCGATGGACACGTTTTGTCGCGTAGGTGCGTGTGACCCTTATCCGCCCATTTCTGCAGCGCTTTCCCGCGATCCCGTTCATTCTTTTCGAACGTTAATAAAGCACAATCAACCAAGATATACCCAACAGAAAGATGTCACGACGAAATATCCGTGGACACAATATCCGCGACGGAATATCCGTGACAAAATATCCGCAGTCAAAATATCCGTGGTCAAAAATATCCGTGGTCAGAATATCCACGACAGAATATCCGCGGTTAAAAATATCCGTTGATAGAATAACCGTTGAAAATATATACGAATAAAGTGGATTGTTTTTGTTGTTATTGTTGTTATTGTTTTTGTAGTTGTTGTTGTTATTTTTAACCGCGGATATTCTGACAGCGGATATTTTTAATCGCGGATATTTTTAAACGCGGATATTTTGTACTGGATATTCTGCCACAGATATTCTGTTGCGGATATTTTGACCACAGGTATTTTTAACCGCGGATTTTTTTTACCGCAAATATTTTGACTGCGGATATTTTTCGCGGATATTGTGTCCTCGGATATTTCATTACAGAACCAACAGAAAGATGGAACGTTTTTAGGGCCAGCCAATTCGTCGGAATTCGATATGAAAAAATCATTAAAATCTGCGATAATGTCGTCTTCGAATTTAAGTGTGCGAGTTTGCTTGGCAATCATTGCGAAGAGGCTAAAAAGAGAAACTTGCCACCATTGTGAGTGTGTTTGGTCGCGGGAGAAGCAATATCTCTCGGAGGAGCATAAAACGCGTTCGAGGAAGCAACGACAGCGAAGAGAACAGTTTTTTCGGTGTAGAAAAGTTCTATGGCTGTTTTATGAAGAAGGTTAGGGATGAAGGGGGCGGGAGGGAGAAGGGATCGAGGAATAAGGGAACCGTGGGAGGTCCCGGGAATGCTCGAGAGCCCATATCTATTCAATCGCTCTGGCATATTGATATAAAAAGCCATCCAAAAGCCAGAGAACGAGGAGAAGAAAAAAAAAGGTGAATAAATTGCCGAACTTCCTGGTAGAACGAGCAAGAACGAGAGACAGAGCTTTGGATGGACTGTACACGCTTTGCTGGCTGGTCCCCCTGTCTCTGGTCGTAGTATATCCTCATCCTCCCCCCCCCCTCTCGCCCCGTGTCGTCCCTCTAAAAACCAAACTCAACGACGATATATCAAGAAAGTTTCCGAGTCGATGAAACCGCGATCGAGACGATGTTTCAAATGATCCCTAGCAGCAGCAAAATGGCAACATCTCCACCCTATACGCAGCCGATTATTTCCTTCTGGGAAACAACTTTTCACCTAACAGCTACTTTTGAGCTTAAAGCAGCATTTGAATCTCGTTGATAGCAGTTTAATGTGTGATATTGATAAAGGTACGAGCCATGATATGTTTGAAGTGCTGCTGAAACCTTTTAACACGTGGATTGTAGTTACGTGGAGGAACGAGCTTTGGAGGAATACGGAAGAGATCAAAATGCTCGAACTTAACTACAAAATAGTGCACGATTCGATAATGTTCATAATTTGGCGTTTTGACCCTTAATACTTGACACACTGGGGTACAAAAAGGTACACTGGGGTCACCCCAGGCCTAAATTTCCTTAATTTCAATTACCTAAGTTTAAAAAAATGGAACCTATAACGACATCTGTCATTAGTTAGAGGATGCCACTACTCCTTCAAGCTTATAGCATCACTCTGAGACAATAAGTTTTTATGTAGTAGCCGTCCAAAGTCGAGTGGTGTCGTCTGTATCAGAGTGTGTCAAGTAAGGTCGAATGCGAAATTTTTGTGCGTTTTTTTTCCTGTTATATTATTTTGCAACTGCTGTTTTTTTCTTGCAGTACTCAATATTAAGTAAACTCAGTTAAATTTTTAAGCATTCTTCTCGAAAAATAGAAAAATTATGATTTTTTTCGTAAAAGTTGTAATTTTTCAGTTTTTTTGGATATTTAAATTTTGTTATCATATTTGACTTTGATATTTTACTATAAATCCTGTATAACTTTGGGAAGCAACCCCTTAAGAAGTTCTTTAAAAAATTGCAAATTAAAATATTACATAGTATATTTTTTATAAGAATTTTTATCGCTGGGGTACAAACGACCCCAGTGTGTCAAGTAGGTTATTTTGCAGCAGTGTATCAAGGGTTAAAAAAACTCAAAATATTTTTAAATGTGTATTATAGAAGAATTTTATATAAAAAAATACCATTTCAAGCCTTAATTTCGACTCTTGCATAGAGAAAGATTTGTCAAGGAAGTAATTTACAAATTTTTAATCTGCACTATTTTCTACAACCCTTCAGTAATTTTATGAAAAATTAGAACTCGATATTGAAAAATTTGTGGAAATTACAGCGATCCTCTAGGAAAAAGGGAACAAAAATTCGATTTATGATCCAATGCGAAACATTTCTTTCGCCTCTTTTGTGTCCCACGATCTATATTTTTGTTTCAATACTGAAGGCAGCTCTGAAATTTAGATCTTATCGACCTCTCACCAACTTGTTCAATTGACACTTTTTTTGGGAGTGTCTATTTCCAATTTGGTTTATACTGATCCGCAATCCGGAAAGGGCAAAGATTATTTATTGTTCGATTAAAATGATGAATAAATTGCAGCAAAAGTCTTACTAACAATTGGCTGCTCTAACATGACAGCTCTACAATCATGTCATACCAGATTCCGATTTGTCAAACTCTCTCAGTAAACGTATGTGAAATTGTTCATAAAATAATGGCTACTTCTGCCGAGGTCAGCAAATCAGAAATAAGACGACAATAATACCTAATCGATTTTGCAAGATACTTGAGACATGGATTTCTTAAATAAGAATAAGCAAATAACGCGGACATGATGATCAGTTTATCCGGGGCGGGGTCGAAGAGTCGACTAACCAATATTTCGAACGGCCGAAGTCCCGAATTTTACGATTACGAGCGTTAGAATAACGAAGCGCCGAAATCCCGATCGCCAGAAAAGAGAAAGTCAAGAGAGCCGCCCCATGCGTAAGAGAGAGAGGAGGCGCATCTCTCTCTCTCTTACGCATGGGGCGGCTCTCTCCGCTGTCGCTTCTCTGGCGTTCGGGATTTCGGCGCTTCGTTATTCGAACGCTCGTAATCGTGAAATTCGGGATTTCGGCCGTTCGAAATATTGGTTAGTCGACTCTTCGACCCCGCCCCGTTTATCCATAAAATTTCAGTCCGCTTGCGATTCTCGCAAAAAAAACTGTTCAACTTTTTCGCGCCATGAATTCTTAGAATTCTTTGGGAATTTATTAAAAATTTGTATAAATCGAAAAATGGAAGGTGTCTTGAAATGTTTGAATGAATAAAGATTTTCCTTCAACGATGCTCAGTATTGTGAAATGATTTCTCATTCGTAAATTTCCCATCTCCGAGTTTCTGTACGCGATATCATCAGCGTGGCACACGCGAGAAACTGTTGGTTCGTCACTCGATGGATTTTCACAGCTGTCAAGTATATCGCGCGGTTATCGATGATGGATCTGGATTGCTGGAAGGCTCTCACTGCGACGAAAGGGGCGCAGAGTCATTGGGATAGAGAAAATGCGAACCGACAAAAGGGGCCGATCGAGGGGGCGATTCCCGTAACTCGCTTTCATGCACCTTTAGCTTCGGAAACCCCCACAAACATATCCACGCCATACATAAACTCGCTTAATGGGAATATCATAAGCGAATGCCAAAACTTTGCCTCGATTTTCACACACAGACGCTCGATGCGTCGAACAATGGTCAATCCCTTCGTCTTTGAGCGATAGGGAACGAGCAAAGAATTGGGCGAGCCACATTCCCTCTTCTGACGTATTCGTGACGGATCTTTCTCTCGCCCATTCGCCGCAAAGTTCAAACTGCCAACAAACGAAAGGGCGTAACAGGCGCGATTCAACGTGCCAAATAATCAATTGATTCAGCCATTTTTGTTCGTGAGGCTTCGATCCAAGTTCAGCCACTTTTCCCTCCATGTCCATTCTTCGAAATCTCACACGCATCTATCATACTTTTTTCCCTTTAACCCCGGAAGGATCTTTGCGACCTTTTATGCGATCCATTAAGCATCGGGCAATTGTTCGCGTATCACAAAATATTCAGTCGATGCAAAGTAGTCGGTCTCCGTGAACTTTGGCACAAGCGCCACGAAGACCGCTTGAGGAAGCTGGAATGGAAAATCGCTGGAAAATCGTTCCGATAGAAATTGGCATTTATTTCGTCGAATTATAAAGATTTTTGATGAAGTGACTAGATTGTTTATAATTATCAATTTCAAAAAATGAAAATTTGAATGATATCAGTTGTTTCCTGGTCTTATTCAATATTTTGCAAAACGTTGATCGATTTTGGATTTCTTCTAGAGGATTTGTGAAGTACGGATGAACAATGCGAAAGCAAAGAGGAAATATCTTATTTCCAGAGTTTTGTACTTTTAAGGCTACGATATAGATCTCAGAACCTTGATTCACCATTTTAACCATTTTTAAACACTTTAAAACCTCAATTCAATTACGTTAGATCAAGGCGACAGCAACTCAGACTTGCCAGCGTTTCAAAGGGTCAAAAATAGTCGGATAGTGATTTATCTTTCGCAGAAATAGTAACATAATAGTGACTTTTCCGTCTAAAATTGAGCAAAAATGTTTTTGATGAAAATTTATAAAAATTTTGATTTTTTGAGAAAACTATTGGTATATTCGTGCCAAGGGGGACAAATACATCGATTTATATGTGGTTTGAGAAAAAAAATAATAAACAATTTTTTTTTAGCAAAAATTTAATCTGTCCACTGAAATAGTTGTACATTTTTTGCTAATCAAAATTTTGGTTCTCTACTGCGCTCATTCTCTTCAAAACGCCGCTTTGTTCATCCAATTCTGATGATTTTTCGATTTTTTTGCTGATTTTTAAAGTTTGACCATCGACTTTTGCAAGTTTTTTAAAGAATACTCAAAATTTTGGCTCTGGACTGCGCTTATTCTTTTCGTAAAAGGTTCAAAATCCCGCTTGGTTCAACCGATTTTGATTATTTTTCGAAATTTGTCCTCTATTCCAACTGGCAGCTCTATTCTAACCACTTCAAAGCTCTGAAATAGTGACAATAGTGAAAAAATTTCGAGAATAGTGAGAAAAGTCACACGATTTTAAAATAGTGACCAATAGTGACAATAGTGACTCACTGGCAACCCTGTGTCAACTAAACATATCTGTTGCTTGAATCAACACAATATAATTCAAATATAATTCTCCTTTACAAGTATTCAAAAATAATTTCTACCAATGGCATAAAAATTCTTCAGCAAGTGACCATTCAGATTTTCATTAACAGTTATTATTTTTAAAAATTCTGAAAATTAGAAAATTGCTACCTCATCCTTTCGATTCCCAAAATTTTCATCATGGAGAAGCTGACAAGGAAAGCTTACCAAGTAAAGAGTCGAGAGGAAGCGTACCTCATAACTTGTATTCGTTGATAAAAATACATGTCGCGATACATAAATAAAGATTTGTTATTCGCGATCGATCGATAATCATCCCTGAAAAAGATTTTCAAAGCTCAGCGGTAACTTTACTGATATGATGTGATCCAACTTAACTCGTGAGCAAACTCGAAGGTTTATTGAGGTTCTCAAAGGAGCTCAAAGGAAATTATCTGGACCCCATTGCTTCGCGCCATTCGCGCAATGTTTTCCATTTCAAAGTTTGCTCACTTTTGCTTATCCGATCTCAAAGTGCCAAAGGCGAAGTTACGTTACGTATGTATGTGTCCAATGGCTTTGCACGATCGTGGGCGATATTATATGCCGACGCAGCAAAGAGAGATCGCAGCGTGTCTCTCGATCCACGTACTGTGTGTGTCAACCCCCAGCAGGGGTTGAACGGGAAAGCACACACTCACACGCAACTCTCACACACACACACACACACGCACACACATACACATGCATAGATTGGGCACACGAGAGTGCAAACAAAGCTGACGCAAAAGGGCACCGCACGTGTGTTTACCGATAGTGAAATCGTTCGGACGGCAAAACTTTGCGATAGAGACCGCACAATGCTCGGAGACGAGTCCAGAGAGATGTCATTCGTGATATATAATGTTCGGTGAAGCGTGTTGAACGATCATCGAGCGTCACGTTCACGCGTCTCGTTAAAAGCCACGTCGAGGGCAGGGAAGATTTTCGATTGAAATTTTTTTTCCATCACATGTTTAGTCACGGTAGTCACGACGTCAGCTGAACTATGAAATAATTCAAATTTCAGGCTCAACGATATTTACCATATTCGTGTAAACATACCTTGTTTGAGGCTGAGTGCAGGTGAAATTGCAAGGTGGATCATGCAGATCAGTGGGTGATCATCCGATGTCAAATTAACAAGCTGAATGCGTTTCCTGTTTTAAAAGGCTTTTAAAAACGGATGGGAACAAAGTATACTGCTTCAAGTTCAGGAAAGCTCTTAAAATGAATTCCCTGAATGCTTTTTTACCACGGAAATTATCTACTTGTAGGTTTTCGAGTTAACCTCGCAAAAATGCGTTTCGAAATGACCTTGCAATAGTGCTTTGCGAATTAACCTCGCAAAAGTGCTCTTAGAATTGACCTCGCAAAAGTGCTTCTCGAATTAACCCCGCAAAAGTGCTTTTAGAATTAACCTCGCAAAAGTGCTTTTCGAGTTAACCTCGCAAAAGTGCTTTTCGAATTAACCTCGCAAAATTGGTTTTCGAATAAACCTCGCAAAAGTGCTTTTCGTATTAACGTCGCAAAAGAGCTTTTCGAATTAACCTTGCAAAAGTGATTTTCGAATTAACCTCGCAAAATTGCTTTTCGAATAAACCTCGCAAAAGTGCTTTTCGTATTAACATCGCAAAAGAGCTTTTCGAATTAACCTTACAAAAGTGATTTTCAAATTAACCTCGCAAAAGTGCTTTTCGAATTAACCTCGCAAAAGTACTTTTCGTATTAACCTCGCAAACGTTCTTTTGTAATTATAACCTCGCAAAAATGTTTTTCGAATTAACCTCGCAAAAGTGCTTTTCAAATTAACCTCGCAAAATTGCTTTTCGAATTAACCTCGCAAAATTGCTTTTCAAATTAACCTCGCAAAAGTGCTTTTGGAATTAACCTCGCAAAAGTGCTTTTAGAATTAACCTCGCAAAAGTGCTTTTCAAATTAACCTCGCAAAAGTACTTTTTGAATTAACCTCGCAAAAGTGCTTTTAGAATTAACCTCGCAAAAGTGCTTTCCGTATTAACTTCGCAAAAGTTCTTTTCTAATTAACCTCGCAAAAGTGCTTTTCGAATTAAGCTCGCAAAAGTGCTTGTAGAATTAACCTCGCAAAAGTGCTTTTCGAATTAACGTCACAAAAGTGTTTTTAGAATTAACCTCTCAAAAGTGCTTTTCGAATTAACCTCGCAAAAGTGCTTTTTGCATGAAGCTCGCAAAAGTACTTTTTGAATTAACCTCGCAAAAGTTTTTTTTGAATTAACCTCGCAAAAGTGCTTTTTGAATTAACCTCAAAAAGTGCTTTTTGAATTAACCTCGCAAAAGTGCTTTTAGAATTAACCTCGCAAAAGAGCTTTTAGAATTAACCTCGCAAAAGTGATTTTCGAATTAACCTCGCAAAAGTACTTTTAGAATTGACCTCGCAAAAGTGCTTTTCGAATTAGCCTCGCAAAAATGCTTTCGAGTTAACCTCGATGAAGCGCCATCCTTCATAATCACAATTGATGGATTCAAACAAAGTGCTACTCAATTTAATGCAAGGCAGTGTTTAACTATCATAATTGACAACAAAGTCAAAGAGGAGGAACATTGAAGTTTAATCTTTGTCTCAATCTTCCAGGTATACGATAAATCGCAGAGCTTCTGGAAGGATTCTGGTCAACTGGTTTGCAGAATCACGAAGAGCTTGAAGACGCTGAAGATCGTTAATCGCGAAAATTCAACGTCCAGAGGTCGCTGTTCGTTGGATAGAGCCGGCGACTAGTTAAAAAAAAGTGAGTTAAAAGTCAAAACATTTGAAAAAGTCCAGCTCCAGACATGTCTGTAGTTAACCTTTCACAATAACACTTGGTCAGAGCGCCCACGACCGCTAAATTTAAAGACCAATGGTGTCCGACATAAATATCTTAATTGTAAACTAACCTAAAGTCGTTAAAATTGTATTTGTATTTTGATTTTTCAGATACCCGAAAAATCAAAAAGACTCGGAGAGGGTTGTGGGGAACTAGATTGCAGGATCGGGACGGGCACAGTTGCGCAGATTCACCGTGCAGAGGGCGCTTTCCGTTATCCAGAGCCAGGGAGGGAGGCTGTGACGAAAAAAAGTGGGTCCAAAGCCAAAGCTGAAAAATAACGGGGGTTAAGGGAACCCAGCGGGAGGGGGAAGGATGAGTTGGACACGTGGCTCTCGTGTTTGCCGCGGGTACACACGAGCTCAGTGTTTCGTACACAAATGGTAGTCGGGAGATACAATGCTCGATCGGTTACCAAAACAGCGACGCTATGCCCGTTATAAGCGATATTTATGTCAGAAGAAAAGGGTCGAAAGTGAATTGAAGAGAGAAAGAGAGAAGGAATGCGTGCGGTATCGTGGAAAAAGAACAACCGCCGCATAGTGGCGCGTGTGCGATCTCTGACCCTTAATATATATGGGGCGTTCCATCCCAAATCAGACAGTTTGAAAAACTTTTTTTTAATTTCCTTAATTTTTTTATATTTTTTAGTACCCATCAAAAGATCATTCCTGTTAAATTTTGAGATTTTTTGATTTCCCGTTTAAAAGATATTAAATTAACAAAAAAACCGCTCTTTTTTTGGTATTTTGGTCATAACTTCTTTGATAATGATCCAAATAAAAAGTTTTTATTATCAAAATTCTTGTTTTTTTATGGCCTTTTCAGAAAAAAAATACAACAAAAATATTCGACGAGTTTTTGAAAGAGTTTTTGGAGTTTTAAACTTTAAATCACGTTATTGAAAGTGTCTTTTTTGATTTTTTTTTTCAATTTTTCGCTTTGAACATCTACCTATTTAACCATTTTTAAGACTAGTCCGATTGTGGGATTTCCATAACTAATATTTTTTTTCGATTTTTGAAAATTAATTTTTTTTTTTTTATTATTATGAATACCAATTTTTGTTACTGTATAGTATTTTTTCCAATATTTAGAATTTATTTTGACACTTTTTTATTGTTAACAGGTTCTTAAAATTAATCATTAATCATTAAGTCTGTTTATGATCAATAATAACGACAGTTTTTATTTATTCACGTATTTTTTTAAAAACCGTACATATCCGATTATTTCCGGAATTCGAATATTCCTTTGCCAATACGTTTCCGTTGCTCACTGGAATAATTGAATGAAATTTTGGTGTCCCCCTGTGATTGACTTCGCAGTATTGTATCGCAAATAAAATCTTTCTTTTGCATCTAAATCATGTTTCTCAGGTGAAAATTTGAAAGCAATATTCGGCAGACTATTTAGGTTCAATGCCCACTCATACAATTCTTGAACTGTAGTTATTTGCTCATCGATTAATTATTAATTTAAAAAATCTCTTAACAATGAAAAAGTGTCAAAATTAATTCAAAATAATTTAAAAAAATACTATACAGTAACATAAATTGATATTCATAATAATTAATGAAAACAAAACAAGAAATTAATTTTCAAAAATCGAAAAAAAATAGGAGTTATCGAAACCCCACGATCGGACTAGTCTTAAAAATTGTTGAATAGATAGATTGTTAAAACAAAGAATTTAAAAAAAAATAAAAAATGACACTCACTTTTAATAATGCGATTTAAAGGTTAAAACTCAAAAAATTCATTCAAAAACGCGTCGAATATTTTTGTTGTATTTTTGTCTGAAATGGCCACAAAAAAAGAAAAATGTTGGAAAAAAAAACTTTTAATTTGGACCATTATCAAAGAAGTTACGACCAAAAAACCAAAAAAAGAGCGGTTTTTTTGTTAATTTAATGTCTTTTGAACAGGTAAGCAAGAAAATCTCAAAATTTGACAGGAAGGGTCTTTCAATGGGTACTAAAAAATATTAAAAATTGAGGAAATTTAAAAAAAAAGTTTTTCAAACTGTCCGATTTGGGATGGAACACCCCATATACATATATATTTTATGGGAAGGGGGTAGCAAACTTTCAGCGTGCGATTCTATATACTGACTATGTGCTCACGTAAATTGTCGAATTGCACGCTACGTTGGACGTTACACAATAGACTTTGCATGAACGCACTTTTTGCAAAGTGTGTGTTATTCATCAACCTGCATCGTTGTATTTGAAAAAGGTCCGTCAGGCCAATTTCGTAATTGAATATTTTAGAAAAACATACAATCGATGGGCGAAGTTTTAAATATCCGTTTAGAAAATCTATGTATGAATTCATGAAAAAAATAGACCAATTTAAAATAGTTCTTCTCCATCGGAAAATTGATTTTTCGTTAAATATTTTATTTGCATTTGTTAGAGTAAATGGAGTTCTAATTTTTTGAAAATTGCTTCTATATGTTGTAAAGAAAAAACGACGGTAGCTGGCTGGAGTGAGTCTGCAGTGAAAAATTCTGACTTTAATAAAGAACTGACATTTTAGAAAAGTAACTCTGTTTTTGCCAATAAATTTATTAATAGGCATATTTTCCTCCATTTTTTTGAAGTCCAATTTGTAATTTTAGCTTTTTTCACTTGTTGAAATATTTCCTAAAATATAAATCTTAGTAAGGCACGAAAGTGACTTTTCGTTTAGATTCTCAGTCAAAAGAAAATTTGGTCCTTTTCCTAGCTGTTTTTTTAAATTTTATTTTTCTTTAATAAACAGAAGGCTTATCAATTTCATCCTCGATTGACTTGTTTCCATCGCAGGGATCACCTTAAGGGAAATATTTTGTTGACTCTAAATGACAACAATTTAATGTCGACAGGAATATTTAACAGTGTTATTTGATAAAAATAAGTTTTGTAATCACTCACGATGATTTATTTTGTTTTGTGTCCTCGATGAAACCGGCAGACGTTGAAACTGTTTGATGGAGATCTGAGCAGCAAACACAACTCACGCACATTTTGTATCTGAAATGAAAATAAAAAAATAGGTAATGTAATAACAAAAATTTGGTGACGATGAAATTAACTGATGTGCTGGATGGATGGAACGAAAGAAAAAAAATCTATATATTAAAAAATATAGGTATCTGGTGGAGATAGAAAGAGGAGGGGAATGATCGAGGGGTTGATGGCAACCAGAGATTTTCCGGGTAGCGAACAGTCGACGGGACATCGGTGCGAGATCGAACGTGGGACGGGGATGGAAAAGGCTGTGGGGCTTTTTACACCGTTCATGTCACGCTAAATCTCCGACGCATTGTTCGCACCCTCGATTTTCCAATGGGGAACCCTTCGCGAAGCGTATATGTGCGCATTTACTACAGCATACAGATACGGAAATCGAAAAATTTCCATCACTCGTGAATACTATTTTTTGAATTAAATTATATATTTTATTGGCAACTCAATCAAAAAGCTTTGCAATTTTTCCACAATTTCACAGAACGTAATAAAAATTCTATCCTTCATTAAAAATCATCGAAAATTATTGTGAAATGATAATTGTCAATTTTAAACAATGAGTCTGTAAGATTTGGTCGTATTTTAGTCCATTTTTTAATATGATGAGTTTAATCAGGATTGCCAACGTTTCAGAGGGTCAAAAATAGTAGAATAGTGACTTATCTTAGAAATAGTGACATAATAGTCACTTTTTCGTCTAAATAAGTTTAGACGTTTGAAATTTCGCGATTCTGAGGTTTTTCAGAATGGAGCTAAAATTGAGCAAAAATGTTGTTGATGAAAATTCATAAAAATTTTGATTTTTTGAGAAAACTATTGGTAGATTCGTATTTAAGGAGACAAAATGCATTGATACAAGGTTTGAAAAAAAAAATTTGTTGCATTTTGGCTAAAATTGAATCTGTCCACTAAAATAGGTGTAATTTTTGTTCTACTCAAAATTTTGGTTCTACCTAGACTACGCTCATCCCATTCGCAATCATTGAAACTTTAAAACACCGCTTTGTTTAACCGATTCTGATAATTTTTCGATTTATGGCAGATTTTTAAAGTTCGACCATCGATTTTTGCAATTTTTTTAAGGCATACCCCTTTCCAGTTTTTTTCGGTAATTTTCAAACTTCTGCAAAAATTTATATATCAGAATGAACCAAACGGCATTCTCTAAGTTTAGTAACAAGGTTTACGTACGAATCAGTCAAACCGATGGAAAGTTATGAGCGTTTGAAATTTCGCGATTTTAAGGTTTCGCAGAATGGGGCTAAAATTCAAAAAAAATATTTTGAAGAAACTTCATAAACATTTAGATTTTTTGAGCAAACTATTGGTAGATTCGTGTTCAAGAGGACAAAACACATCGATCCAAGGTTTAAAAAAAAAAATTAATTTCGTTTTGCATTCGGGCCTAAATAGAATCTGTCCACTAAAATACATGTAATTTTTTTTCTACTTAAAATTTTGGCTCTAGACTGCACTCATTCTCTTCGTAATCGTTGAAGGATCAAAACCCCGCTTTGTTCATACAATTGTGATGATTTTTCAAAATTTGTTCCCTATTCTAACCGGCACCTCTATTCTAACCACTTCTGAGCTCTGAAATAGTGACAATAGTGACCAAATTTCAAAAATAGTAGGAAAAGTGACAGGATTTTGAAATAGTGACCAATAGTGGGAATAGTGACTCTCTGGCAACGAATGATTAGAATTGTCGACGGCGAAACCATTATCCAATTTTTATCAATGATTCATATCGAATTCTCGACGTTATGATATTGCTCTGAATTTTACGATATATGTATGTGTAATTAATAATCGTAATGGAAATCGCGAGAGAAGAAAATTCTATTGCGAGAAATGAATGGGAGCAAGAGAGAAAGAGAGGGGGAGAGAGAGAGAGAGAGAGAGAGAGAGAGAGAGAGAGAGAGAGAGAGAGAGAGAGAGAGAGAGAGAGAGAGAGGGAAAATCGCGTTCCACTTTCCTCGAGCGAAACATTGCACGGGAGGGTGTTCGGGCACGCGGAGTTTCGCGTAATGGCAATTTACGCGTCCCGCGAGACCAGATAACTTCATATCTTCGGGGTAATCATTTATTTTCTCAATGCGAGGATGGCGAGAGGGTGAGCGCGATATTGCCAAATTGAATTAGATAACTCTGATAATGTGAGCAATGCATCTCTCGTATAACGAGGACACGTAGCTATTTCCCGCACAAAAATAAAATATTTCACTATAATATTAAAATATAATAATATATTGAACCATAATAATATATTGAAATATAATATAATAATATATATATGGGGCATTTTCCCAACATTCCATGTCAAATCAACCACTTTTAAACCCGACTCCTTTCGATTTGGCTGAAATTTTGTCTTCCTTTTCTACCCCATTAAATACATTTTTTAGGAAATTTTCAAATTTTTTTACCCAACCTAAAAAAAAAACTTAATTTTTCAAATAGTTATAACTTCTTCAAAAATTGACTAATTGACTCTAGACTGCACTCTCATTCTCTTCGTAATCGTTGAAGGATCAAAACCCCGCTCATCTGTTCATGCGATTCTGATGATTTTTCGAAAACATACTTTTTGATCAATTTCGGAAAAAATGCCGCTCAATATTGAGTGGACCGACATTTCCTTCTATTTTTTTTATCGATTTAGAAGAAAAAAATTCTCAGCCGGGCTTATTTCACAAAATACCACTCTGGAAATTTTTGGAATTTATGAAAGACCTCAGAGATTGAAAAATGGAGAAGAAAACAAAAATTGAAAGTGGTAATCCTCGAAAAAATGTTGTTTTTTTTTTTCAAAAAAAGTGAAAAAAAATAGAAGGAAATGTCGGCCCACTCCATGTTGAGCGGCATTTTTCCCGGAATTGATCAAAGTATTTTTTGAGTGAAAAAAAAATTGAAAATGGCCAATTTCGAGAAAAAGATGATTTTCCTCGAAAAAGTGAAAAATTTCATAGATTTTAATGTCATAGGGTTTTTTTGTGTTTTTTTTTCGGAAAGTACATATAAAAACGAAACTCTTGAAAAACGTCCCAATTAGTCAATTTTTGAAGAAGTTATAACTCTATTTTAAAAAAAGTTTTTTTTGGGTTGGATAAAAAAATTTGAAAATTTCCTGAGAAATGTTTTTAATGGGGTAGAAAAGGAAACAAAAGTCGATTTGACATAGAATGACCCATACATAAAAATATTGTATAATATAAACTAAAATAAACCTGTTCTTTTTCATTTAATTTCAACATTCATCAAAATCGCGAATCAATATTGCAACTTTGAAAATATTAAATTAAAAAAATTCTAAAATTCATGTGGGAGGTCTTTTCCATAATTTTTAATTATTGACAAAGACATAACCAATTAAATAAAAGGCTTTTCGAGACTCTTCAAACCTTTTAAATTAAATTTGTCACTGTCGGGTGAAAATGTCGTCCATCACGATGTAAAATATAAATTATAGTACAATATAATATAATAATATAATAATATAATAATATAATAATATAATAATATAATAATATAATAATATAATAATATAATAATATAATAATATAATAATATAATAATATAATAATATAATAATATAATAACATAATAATATAATAACATAAAATATAAATGACATAAAAGATTTTTTCAACCTCATTAACGATAAGAATTTTTTTTTGGTTACCCACCTCCTCTTAAAAATAATGTGCCTAAGAAAAAAAAAAGATTCGAGTGAATTTCATCGATAGCTCATAAAAATAACAAACTGATGGATGGGAAGCAAGCTTTTCCGCTCGCTTTTTCCGGGACCCATCGAATGCCAAAATAATGCATAAAGCCTCAATGAAAACTTCGTACGAAAAGTATTAGGCAGCATTATATAACGGCATTGGCAAAATGGCCACTGCAGCAGGTTTCCGGGGGGTGGGCAAAGTTTTTTTCCGAGGGGATGTGTTTTGTTAGGAGCGTGCGATCGTCGCCACGTGACTTGGATTAATGTGTTTTGATTTTTAGACTTGACATTGTAGTATCCGAGTGTATAAAGCCGCGTGCTTGAATCAACGGGGGCGCGTATATGGCAAATGTTTTTTTTTCATCCCTTCTCTCTCTCTCTCTCTCTCTTTGCACCGTCATTGCTGGTGCCCTGGAGTGAGAGTTTAAGGGCCTACAAGATAGCTGATACTGCCGAGTAAGAGCACATACGTGAGAGAGAACGAGAGAGAGAGAGAGAGAAAGAGAGAGAGAGAGAGAGAGAGAGAGAGAGAGAGAGAGAGAGAGGGAGAGCGTGACGCGAATCGTCGTTCTTTTGTTAAGAAAAAATCGGCACGATCTTGAAGAGCGATCCTCACTCCCTCAGGACTCTTCTCTCTCCTCTGCAACACAGAAAGAAAGAGAAATAGAGAGAGAGAGAGAGACCTTCGAAAACGATCTAGATCCTGAAACCATGACTATTCAGCTGATTCATTCGCCCTCTGACGTTTTAATAAATACCCTGTGTGCCTCCATAATTTTTTCTCCTTCCCCATACTTCCGACTCTATCTATCTCTCTATATACTCTTTTGGACACCCCGCGTATATTTATTTCATTCTCTTAATCTCCAGCCTTTCGGCGCGCGCTTTTTCTTTCTCGCACGTCATCTATAATAGCCAAGCCGAGGAAGTTTCGGCGGAGATTGATTTATAATGACCAGACTGCCCCAATTTTCTGGCTACCGCGCGCTACCACCGCCCGAGCCTTTAATCTTCATCGAAATTACAATATGATTTATACAGCGAGAGAACCAATAATTATTATCATTGTCTATCTCGCTACCGTATTCAAAGCCAATCGCTGTAAAAATTGGCATACTCTCTCTTTCTCGATCGGTCATCATTTTTCTCGAGATTCTTCCTGCTCGGATTTCTTCGTTCCACGACGCATTCAATCTACGATCGAAAAATTTCAAGCTCGAGCAGATAATTTACAGCGAACAGTTAGGAAGTTTGGAAGAGTGGAACCATAAAAAAAATTGAAAAACATTTATTTTCAACAAAACTGAAAATTTTGTTGAAAAAATTCTGGGTCTCGACGACCCCCCCTCTAAAAAATCATTCAAATATGTTTTTTCCTCACACATAGAAATTTAAAAATTTATCATCCTAAAGCATTAAAAAAAAAAATTGTTCAAAAATTGAAAATAATTATTGTCTTTGTCTTTATTGTAATGGACTTTACTCGAAATCTAAGGATTCATGGATTCAATGTAAAAATTATAAGGGATGCTCTCATGATTTATGTACAGGTGTAGACAAAGATTATTCCGATGAATATATTTGTGATTATTGTAAAAAGTTATTTATTACATTCTTCACGTGATTCAATGTTTCATTTAAAATTTTAATTTTTGAATTAAAAATTCGTTAAATAAACTTCTACATTTTTCAATTATTATTCTTTTTAACATAACAAATTTTATTTAAATTTTTTAGATTTTAAAATAAATTTCATTTTATTTTGGAAATTTTCAATTTTGTTAAAAATAAATGTTTTCCAATTTTTTTTTTGTACGGTTTATTTTACACCGGATGTAGTGCATCGGCCTAAAAATGGATGAACACATCAAATTCATCAGAATTGGACGAAAAAAAAAATCTGATCTAATTTTTTAACACTAAAACTACCGAGAGGGGTCAAATGATCCTTTTGAATTGTTTTTTTGTAATTTTTTTTAAACTGACAAACCCAAATTCCCATTTTATTTTACCTCTTACATAAAAATTTTGATTTAAATTGATCCTTAACATTGCCTCATCTTCGGACTACTTTTTTTCTACGAGATATACATAAAAAATGAAGGCATACAAAATAACGGTACGTTTAGTGTTAAGGTGGTTCATTATGCCCCAGGTATTGCGGATCGGCCTAAAATGAGTCAATACATCAAATTTATGATAATTTGACAAGAAACCCAAAATTTTTGTTTACCAAATTTTTTAGGGGGGCCGTTGTGCCCCACCCTCCTCTATATGAGTGCAAATTTTACCTTGCAAGAAAACTACTCATATCTTGTCTATCATGGTTTATATAGTAACCGAAATAAATAAACGTGTATAATGGAACAAGGATTTGGGCTGAAAGTCCCCTGTCAGAAATTTTCAAGCCACAAGAGGACTCGCGGATCTCGGTAACGAGAGAAAAAGGGAGAGAGAAGAGTGTTCGAAGGCGAAGAAGCTGACGAGAATGGACGGGAAGGAGGAATAGCAATTAAAAGTATCTGGCGCAATCTTCGTTAAACTTGTTCTCGTTGGTTCGGTGGAAGAGAAGGCATTATTAAAACGTGCCGAGAGCTCTTCTCTCGAGACACCACGGACAAAAATGTCCTCTCTCTCTCTCTCTCTCTCTCTCTCTCTCTCTCTCTCTCTCTCTCTCTCTCTCTCTCTCTCTCTCTCCTATCCCTGCACCCTCTTTCGTCCTGTGTCGTACAATCTCCAGGGAGCAAAACGCACACCTCTTTGTCGCTCGGTCGTGTACTTCAACTTGTACGAGAAAAGGTGATGGTGATTTCAGTCCCGACGTTTTCAACTCTTTTGCATACAGAATAGAACGAACGGAGAAAAGACTCGATCGAGTTTTTGCGGTATATAGTTGAGTTTTACAAGCAGCGAGGACCGATAAAAGTGCGTACGATTACGGTCGAAAAAATCGTCTCTAAGAAAAAAGACAATCAATGGGGTCTCGTGGAAACTCTGTGCAAAGATTGGCGATTGAGAAAAGAGAAGAGAGTGGTAAAACAAAGTTAAGAACTGACGATTCAAGAAAACGCATTCATCGTGGCTAAAAAATTGATTTTTAACCTTAACATTGAATATCGTAAGAAAAACGAAGACATTTAGGTTTAGAATTGGATTTAGAATAATTGACATCAATCAGTGTGGGACAATTTTTTTCTTTGCTAACAATTCCTCCGCCAAACGATTTCCAATGCATTTTTCAGTCGAATAACCATTTGCTACTTCTCACACCCAGAAAAAAGATCTAGTACATTTAACTAAATCCTAGTCAAGCCAAATACATTTTTTTAGTTGTAGGCCGGCCTAATACAATTCTATTCATGTCAACGAAATTTTTTTTTTTGAATGACCTACTAGGAAAATATATTGCGATCTAATAAATTTTTATTTAATATTAATGAATATTATTTCAAACTGAACACATATGTATTTAAATGAAATAATTTTTTTTTAAATATTTACATCTTATATATTTTTAACCATTTCAATCTTTGAATATATAGCTACACATGTGAAGTCTACAATTTCGTAACGCTTCGTCTTTTCTTTAACAGAAGGGAAAAAAACCCTTTTTTATGGAAATCCTTTTCGGGGATTCGACCATCTTGCGTTTTGCCGCAATGTTCAATGTATTAAATATCCATACTGAAAAATAAAAATATCAAACATAGACGAGCTTGGAAAGGATATAGGCGTCGAGAGGCAGGTTCGCTTGTGCGAGAGGTAGCCACCTGGCGGATTTTGGGGGTACTGACGAATCTGCAGATATGATCGGATGAGATTACGGGTGAATAGGGATTTAGTAACAACGAATAGAATTTTTCTTCAACGCCTGTTTCTCGATGACAGGGAATTCAAATATATAAATATAGTGGAATTAAATATCGCCCAAAATTGGATGGAAAGAAAATTTTCTTTAAAGTAACTAAATAATAATCAAATGAACGATTATAGTACCTACGACTGGATCTTTTTTCTGAATGCAAGAAATACGAGAGCGAAGAGTGGCGCTAATTTCAACAGGGGTAAGTTGTAACACTCAATTTTGACCTGGAATTTAAAACATTTTGATTTAATTTTTTTGCTGAATGTGCTTGTTATAACACGCAGCATAACGTAAACACCGCTAATACCTCGCGAGACATCAAAATAAGAGGATATGCACACGAGCTCTATTTCGGCCAGGTTTCGTAAAAAAATACTTACGAAAATTTTGATTTCGACTATTAAAATTAAATTTATTGCTTATTGTTTTTCCTTGTTACATCGTAAATTTAACTGGCTTTCGTTTGCTTCTTTTAAAATTATTCTAAAGTTTGTAGTTTTTGAGATATTTCATTAAGTAGACATAATGAGCCCATGGGGCAAGTTGTAACATGTTAGAACTTGCCTCATGCGCGTTTATTTTTTTTCTGCTCTCTACATGTATTTGTGTAAGTAATACTATTACAACTTGTAGTATCGTGATTACATAGTATTACAAATTATTTGCGGCTTTTTGTGCATTCTTTTACTCTTCTTCACTCTAATATTGCCCAGAAAAATATGCTAAGTTATTGTATTGTATTTTTTTTAGCATGAGAGACTACCAAATATTATAATCATCACAAGAATGAACCACGATGAATAATACAAGACTATGAACCAATAAAGACGTGTTCTTTCTTATAAATGTTGCCAGTCTTTTCATTGTTACAACTTGCCCCGAGCCTGTTACAACTAGCCCCAAACATGGGGTAAGTTGTAACAGCTCCCATTTTTTCAAAAAAGTCTGGTGTAAAAGATGGGTAAAGATTTAAAATTATTTTTCAATTGGAATTAGTGCTCAGATATATACTTTACAAACTCTCTTACTCGCAATCTTAAAAGCATACATATTTTAGGTGTTACAGGCCTTTTTCCAAAAACTGTTACAACTAGCCCCACGCTCCCCTACGGCAAAGAAGTGGCGATACTTTAAGAGCGAATTGTGCAAAAGATTCGCTGCACGATTTGCGCCAATGCGAGTGTAAGAAAGAGATGTTTCGAGGTGTGTGTGTGTCCCAAGCCGAAAAGGCTTTCTTCGCGCTGCTCGGTGCCGGAAAACCTGGTCCAAGTTTTCTCTCCTCTCGGAGTCTGCACAAGAGAGCTCGGAAAAGTAATCCCGAGAAGCGCGATGGGGGCGACGCTACGAGGCCGTGGAATAAGATGAAAATACCCGAGGAGTTAGAGAGGTCTTATACGGAGAGTATAGAGAAACGTCGGAGAGAGGTTCTCTCTTTCGGAAAAGCTCCATTGCCAGGAAAAGAGAGATAGAGAGAGAGAGAGAAAGGGAGAGACTCAAGAATTCTCACTCGCGCTTTCTCTCGTTCACAAAACCCGACAATTCCCGATGCTTTTATACTCTCTTAAGGGGGTTGAGAGGATCCAAGAAGACCTCTTGTTACCTCGGCTCGGCAAATAATACAGAAGTGAGAATAAGACGGAGAGAGAAAGTCGCTCTATATAGTATATGTAGAATTTCACGATGAAACGAGGAAAGTATTCGCGGTTTATAACTTTGTGTAACTCGAGGCATTAACGCGTCAAATATATTCGGAATTTATAATTCTTTTAAGCCCCATACAAAAACTATCTACTATTAATATTGTCGTTGTTATTGTTACTTATTTGTATCAGGGTGGTCCTTATTTAGAGCTCGGACGAATTTTTTATCTGACGCACAGTAGGAGAAAAGCCCAAAAACCTGGCCAAAACCCCAAAAAATAAATTTTCGAAATAGGGTCAGTTGAGTAGTCATTCAGGTAGAGGACTAGTAACTGCATTCTATTGTGGAAGGGAAAGCCCTTTAAGTGTATACCTGCGCCGCAGCGTCAGTTGGCAGTTAGTGTTCGTGAAGAGTGTACGTGTCACGCGCTGAACAGACGAAAATAACGCTGACGCCCCCCAAATCGACTCCAAATAATTCAAAAACAATACCCTAGTTTTTTCAAAATTATATATGGACTCTAACCCCTCCCGAAAAGGGGGTAGATTTCCCCATTTGAAATACACGTTTTTCGGCCATATTCTCAGGATATATTTTATTCCAAGTGTAATAATTTTTTTTTTAATCTGTAACTGCATGATTTTAGTGTTCATTGGTGCTACTATTTGAGGTAAAAATCACGTTATCGTACGGATCTTTCTAAACGAATTGCAATTCGTCTAGATTGATCCGTATTAGAATTTTAAGCGAATTGCAATACGTCTAGATTGAACCGTATGATAATGTGAATTTTTCCTCAAATAGTAGCACCAATGAACACTAAAATCTTGCAGTTGCAGATTTTTTCAAAAATTATTACACTTAGAATAAAATATATCCTGAGAATATGGCCGAAACACGTGTATTCAAGTGCGGAAATCTACCCTTTTTCGAGAAGGGTGGGAGTATAAAAATCTGAAAAAACTAGGGTATTGTTTTTGAATTATTTGGAGTCGATTTGGGGGGCGTCTGATAAAAAATTCGTCCAAGCCCTAAATAAGGACCACCCTAATGTGTATACTTGTAACGCAGCTAATAAGTGGCTCGTTAAGGCCACTCTAAGATTTTCAAAAAATCGATTTTTTTGTTGAAAAAGTAGCTGAGTATGTATAGAATTATATTCCAAAAACTTACGTGCGTGAAAAATCCCTAAGTACTCGATTTTTGTATTCCAGTGAACTTCATCCGCAGCGGGCTTTCTCCAAACTTTAAACGCGTTTATCTCAGAACTACATTTTTCAAGTTGGCCGACCTTATAACTCAAACAAACTTCAACCGATTCCTTTGAAATTACAACTGTACATTCAAAATAACCTCCTCTATAGCACTACGTAGAATTTTTTCATTATATTGGATAGTTCTTTTTTTACAAACAATTTCCTGACGATTTTCTCATGGCATTTTGTACTTTTTGATTTAGAAATGCGCTATTTTTACAAAAAACAACGTATCAAAAAAAAATCCTACGTACTTCTATAGCTGTTCTTATATATAATCGAAAAAACTTTGGTGCCTCATCGTAACTAAAAAATTATAGGTGCTGTTGGTTCGGCCGCCGATCTTCCAGAAATAAAGGCGTCATCGGAAAAATGATGCACAGTCGCCATTTTGAAATATATCGCCATGAAAAAATAATTTTGTATTACCAATTGAATGTATAATAAAAAACTTTTTTTGAAAATCCGATTTATTTTATGGTTTCAAAAAAAACACGAAATATGCCCATTTTTGGTCTGTAGAGTGGTGTCTAACTCCTTAGTCGGAAAAGAATTAAATTATTGAACGTCACAGCGACAAGTTAGAAGCTGCAAATTTACTGCAAAAAAACAAGAGCTCAACAAATTAAAACGCACCTTTCCTTTTGCACTCCTCGATCGATATGTTCTCTGCAATATCGATTAAAGCAATGCTCTGAGATGGAACTTGAGTTCTCGAGCCGAATCAGTCGAGTGAATTCATCGAGACCACCACAAAAACAGGTGCACAATTTCTCTCTGAGAGAATCAAGTTCGAAACCAGGTTACAGAATGAAAAATTACGAGTATGACATTTTTCAGATCGAAAACTCAAGAGAATCCCATGACCTCTGTCAACCAATATAAAATCGAATTTGTGAATCACGAAAATTATCATTCCTCACTACGTTTTACTTCACCCTGAAGTCTTTATTACACGTGATCTCGTTTCGCGAAACTTCTCGTTTTATCCGTGGGATCGCTTTGTCTTCACCAGTGAAGCTTTGATTTCTTCTCTTCGTGCTTGTAAGTCGAGAATCACCGAGAAGAGAGTGCCGAGATCGAACGATGCGTCGGAGAAGAGGAACGAGGAGAGAAAGAGATCCGGACAAAAAGAGTAAGAGAGAAAGAGAGAGAGGGAGAGAGAGAGAGAGAGAGAGAGAAAGAGAGAGAAAGAGAAATGGAAACGCACGGGGATGATGAGAAATACAGAGAGGGACATATATATATATACATATATATATATATTTTGGTGGAGTGGTACCGGGTAACTGGAGAGTGAGCGATATTTACATGCGATTTGCATACTAGTTGATCCCTATTGCTTCCATCTCCAACGAGGCAGGAGCAACGGCTGCCAGGGATGCCTGCCTGCGACCCTGTACGAAACTTCACAAAACTCACCCTCTACGATTTTCCTCAAACTCCCTCTCGCTCTCATCCATCCCTCTCTCACTCTTTCTCTCTCTCTCCACCTCTGTCTCTCAATTCCTCTCGGCTTTACCGTTTTTTTACATACACCCGCAGTAAACCCCATATACAGAACACACACACGAAATACATGGCATAAATAAAGATCGGCTGAATGCTCCGAGGGTCAACGAAAAACGTCCTTTATTGGGCAAACTATAATGACGATAAAACCGCTTGATATTAGTTTGTCAATGTAAGTGAGCGGTTTCGTTTCGAATTGATGTCCGTTAAAGCCTTTGTTAAAATTGACAGTGCTAAAATCGCTAGAAAAAATCTCTTTCAATTTTATAATACGAAAATGACGGTGGAAATATGATGAAAAGTCCTCGCATCGTCAACGAAAATTTGCAGAGAGAAAGAGATAAATAGATAAAACAATGAGAATATTTAAATATTGATTTATCGAATTTTTATCATGCCTTGGAAGAACCTTTAGGCAAATATAGAAATGTAATTGACAATAGAAAAATATACATGATAAACAAAAGATTGATAAAAGTAGGGAAAACCGGGGACAGTTGTGACAATCTGTATTTTGGCTTTTCCTTGGCCCAAAGTATAATGCTTACGTAAATCACACGTATACCCCTGCATAGAGCATTTAATGGTCTACAAAATGGTTCTATGTTGAAGTCTGTAACTAGAATTGAAAAAAAAGTATAGGCCTTTATAAAAAGTGTAAGAAATTGTTACAACCTCCCCTACCCCGGGGTAGTTGTAACAGTCGATGGGGACAGTTGTAACGGTCGATGGGGCTAGTTGTAACATAAGATTTTAACACAAAATTATATCTTTCATTGTCACCAATATTATATAATATTATTACAACATCAAACATTATCACGAGGATATATATTACGGTCACAATGATAAAATCTCAACACATGGAAATAGTCGTATCGAAATGATAAAAATCATGAAATAATTGAATAAAGTCTCAGACACACCAAACTTGTCAAAGAAACATGACATATAACCCAAAGATACGTGCCGTGGTTGCCTGTATAGATTTTCCATTTTTGATCTTTTCATACGCTTCTTCGTACGTTGACATGTCGGCACAGGCTCGTTGCGTGATTCTTACGCGTTGCAGAGGCATTTTTGTACACAGAAACTTAAAAAAAAAGGTCCGTTTGACGTTAGATTCAATATTTAGATGTGAAATTATCATGACAACTGACAGCCGACAAACTGTTACAACCGTCCCCGGCAAAATTGTTACAATTGTCCCCAGATGGTTTTTTCTACTTCAAAGTTAGAATTTGATTAATTTTCTCAAGCTGGAGGCTTTAAAAACCGCGAAAGTTGACACAAAAATGTGCAAGGAAGCTTATGAAAAAAAAATAATGACTATATGTAGCACAGTAATCGAGATATTCATGTTTATCGAAAGCCGCAAAAGTTTACTTTGGGCCTGACAATACCAATCCACCTCTCTGGTCAAGTCTGTTTAGTGCGGATGTCTCCTAGCCTAGTAACTAAATGTGAGGAACTGCAAGACGCATTATGTGTCTGCGGGACACGGTGGTACCTACTATAGTTTGGGAGATATTCGCTATGTTACAACTGTACCCTGTTACTTTTGTCCCCGATCTCCCCTAAAGCAAATAACAATAAAGATAAAAATCTTAGGGAATAATAATTGCATAAAAAATAAAGAAAAAATAAAATCAACATAATAAATTGGATGGAAGAAAATAATCACGATAAAAATAATAATAAAATAAAATGAAATAAAATTGAAGATAATAGTATTATTAATGGAAGATAACTCAGGGATAATTGCGAAATATTGGGAAATGCTGCAAGAGCATCGGGCGATTTTCTATAAGTTTACAATAAAAACAATAAATGCTTTCCAAAACAGGAACCCAGTTGAAAAATAGGAAACAAATGTGATTTTTTATAGATTTTTGTAAAATTATCGGAAAATGTAAAATTGCGCCAACAGCTTCAACACTGAGAAAACAGTTTATTCGTAGTAAAGAAATATGTTTAGTTGGCACTATTACTTAAATATTCCTTAACTGTTACAGAATTTGTTAGTCGTTAAGAAATATTTTATTTGTGTCAAAATAATGTATTAACCGTTAAAAAATATTTATTTAATTTATCAACCGTTAACAAATAATTAATTTCACAATATTCAACTTTACATCTGTTAACAGTTAACAAATCCTGGTACATTGTTTTCTCAGCGAAGAAAATGCAGTGAAAGTCAACAAAAAATCAATTAAATTTATGTTTACGCATAGGTCATTAATATATTGATCAATATATCGAACCCGCCCAAGGTCGGACTAAGAACGTGTAAAGAATCGTGCAAAAAAGCTGAAAAAAGCTACAAAAAGAAATTACGAAAAAAACAAGAGCAGAAAGCACGAGATTTAAGAAGAGGTTGGCACGGGACGAATAACGTTGGGCGTAATCGTGTCGTATAAAATGTTTGTCAACTATATCGCAACAGATAGGGGGCGGAAAACGGTCCAGAGGATGAGATATATATATACACAAAGAGGATAGGAAGCGGGTTTGGTAAAGCGCCCGAGCTTTTATCCCGCGGAGAGCGACGACGCAATCTCCGTATACGCTACTCCGCTGGTCTCGTGTGATGGACGCACCGAGGAGCTTTCCTATCTCTCGCTCTCACCGCTTTCCGAAAAGCCACCGAATTAGCACGCGAATAATTAAGGCTCCGACTACCACCAACGAGTATGTTTGTGTGCGCGTGTCTGCGTGTGTGTATGCGTGTAGGTATGCTTGTGTGTATACATCTACTCTGCTGGAACTTGCGAATAATTCACGGTGTAAATGGAGTCTTCTTGAAAGATCGAAAATTACCGGAGTCTCGTGAAATTAGCAGCCATCAATGTCTCATTCGTATATTAACGTCAAGACCTTAATTCGCATATTTTCAACACTATTTCGTAAATTTTTAAAAATCAAATTACAAAATAATACGGCATCATCTGTGAGCGAAATAATTAGGGCAAATTTACATCTCTGCTAGTTGTCTCTGTACCAGAAAACCATCTCTACAACAATAAAACAAAACCATAATATCACTATAAATTATGCAAAACCAAATGACAAGCCTACTAGAATGTACCTCCACCAAATAATGACTCTCAAATAATCTCTGTACCAGAAAATCTCTCAACCACTTGACAGCTCGCTCCCATTTGACAAGCATATACCACACACTGAAAAAAAAAATGGTTGAATATGCAAAATCGTTAGTTGAATACGGGCAACTAAATATTTATTTGGTCTAACTAAATAATTAGATTCTTGAATATATCCGCGCTTCGGTTGGCCAAAATATTGTTCAGGCAACAAAAATTTGTATTGTACAACTAAATATTTAGTTGCACGTATTCAACTAAACGATTTTGCATATTCAACCATTTTTTTTCTCAGTGCAGAGTTGCCAGCCTTTCATAGAATCAAAAATAGTAGAATAGTGACTTATCTTTCACAGAAATAGTAAGATAATAGTGACTTTTTCCTCTAAATAAGTTATAGGCGTTTAAAATTCCGCAATTTTCAAGTTTTTAATGAAAATTCATTAAATTTTTTTTTTTTTTATAAAACTATTGGTAGATTCGTATTCAGATGAACAAAATACATCAAAATAAGGTTTTAAAAAAAATTTTTAAATAAATTTTTGTTTGCATTTTGGCAAAAATTAAATCTGTTCACTAAAAAAGGTGTAATTTTTGTTCTACTCAAAAATTTTGCTCTACACTGCGCTCATTCTCTTCGTAATCGTTGAAGCTCCAAAACGCCGTTTTCTTTATCCGATTCTGATGATTTTTCGATTTTTGGCAGATTTTTAAAGTTCGACCATCGATTTTTGAACTTTTTTAAGGCATACCCCTTTCCGTTTTTTTCGGCCATTTTCAAATTTCTGTCATTTCTACAAAAAATTATATATCAGAATGGACCAAACGGCAATCTGTAAATTTAGTGACAAAGCTTACGTACGAATAAGAAATTTCTGAATCGGTCGAACCGATCGAAAGTGATGAGCGTTTGAAATCTCACGATTATGTGGTTTCTCAGATGGGGCTAAAGTTGAACAAAAATGTTTTTGATGAAGATTCATAAAAATTTTCACTGTTTGAACAAACTATTGGTAGATTCGTGTGCAGGGGGACAAAATACATCGATATAAGGTTTGAAAGTAAAAAATTTGAAGAATTTTTTTTTTTTTTTGCATTTTTGCCAAATTTTAGTCTGTCCACTAAAGCAGGTGTAATTTTTGTTCTACTGGAAATTTTAGCTCCAGACTGCCCTCATTCCTTTCGTAATCGTTGAAGCTTCAAAACGGATTTTGTTCATCCGATTCTGATGATTTTTCGAAATTTGGCCCCTATTCTAACCAGCACCTCTATTCTAACCACTTCTGAGCTCTGAAATAGTGAAAATAATGAGCAAATTTCGAAAATAGCGAGAAAAGTTATACGATTTTTAAATAGTCACCAATAGTGACAATAGTGACTCACTGGCAACCCTGGCATACCAGATTACAAGTCTCCGGCTTGTCAATTCGGTCGGACGCTTATCGACGTTAGAACCTGCCCCAATGAAAAAAAGCACAGTCGCCCAGCAGTCGTTAAGTAGGGTATCGCAAGATTACCCCGATACTTGTAATTTGGTAGACTTGTAAAATGGGACAGCTGTCAAGTGGTAGAGATATTTTGTGATAGAGATATTATCGGAGAGCTGTTTACTGGGAGATGTGTTTTGTGGCAGAAATATTATTTGAGAGAGTTAATCCTTTGTTGAGATTTATTCCGGTAGACTTGTGATTTGGTAGGATCATTGAAACGCTTCTGTTTGGCAGAGATGTTATACGGTCCACTTGTTAATTGGTAGTGATATTACGGTAGTGTTTTGTTACATGGCAGAGATGTATTTCTGGTAGAGAAATAAATGGCAGAGCTGTTAAATGTGCCATAATTACAATTGTATTGTATTTCCAAATGTCTCTCTATCTCTCTCTCTCTCTCACACACACACACACACACACACACACACACACACACACACACTTTCGCACACAAGCACACATCCACGAGGCGATTGATATCAACCGAGGTGGCTTTTCTCATGCGCATGTGTATGGGCGCCACGTGCAACTCGCTAAGCGACCTCAGCTCCTAATTAACTCGATGCTCGCCAGCTGACCCCAAAGACCCCGGGTCCACGCTCGCGAGAAGAGCTTCGAGCACACGGTCTAGTCGCGACTCCTCACACAAGCCTCGCACTTACTCGCCACGTATGCGAGAGCTGAGAACACTACGAAAGGGTACCCATGAGTCGAGGAGAAATCGTCGTACCTTCGATGAAGCCATCATCGTGGCACCATCCCGACGGCAAAGCACACACACACACACACACGCTCCTTCAAGCTCTCTTTCATCGTCTCGAGCTCTCCTTTGCTGCCAGCAGGTCAGATTCGAAACGCGAAAGACGCCTCCGAGGAATTCTGCGAGAGTTATTTTGTTTTTTTCTTTGTTGACCCAAGTGCCACCCTGCTAACGACCTTTGCAACGGTCCTAAAATGTATTACCTGGTAACGTGTTTTTATGAGTAATTGATGGAGAAAATTAAAAAAAAAAAATAGTGCTAGAGAAGTTAAGACAATAGAATAGATAAGATGAGAGAAGACTTAATAGACAATTTGTTGGTCAATATTTTTAAGCACATTCATGGTTAATAATTATGAACAAAGTTAACAAAATGAGCAAGTATAGCAACGAAATTACTTGTTATATTATTATTATTAAATTTACTTTTATTATATAGAATATGTTTTTAGAAAACGAATGATACAAATTTAATTGTCTAAGTGTCCATCAAGTTTAAGCGTCCAAAGTCCAAGTTTAAGTGTTTAATACACTTGAATATATTTTTGGAAATCGAATGATACAAGTTTAGTTGTCTACATTTTATAATTTAGACAATTAAATTTGTTTCATTCGATTTCCAAAAATATATTCTATATAATACACGTGAAGGGTTTGGCCGAATAAGAATGGTGAATCGGCCCCCGACGAATTTTGTGGTGCCGATTTTTCCCCAAGTTCCTAACCTAAAAAAACAATTTTGTGCAAAATTACATTTTCCTATACCGATGCCGAGGAGTCTTCCTGCTAAAAAATGTGTTTTTTCGATTTTTGCATCTTTCAAATACCAAGAAGAAATCGAAAAATCTTAGGAAATTCTGAAAAATCACAAACATGTCAATGTTAATGTTTTTTTTTTAATGTTAAAGTTTATTTTTGATAATCGAATCTTCGACCTGCAACGCATTGAAAAAAAATAAAAACGACAACATTTCTCATTTTTCACTGAAAATCCATAAATAAATCATTGTTTGGGTTTAATAAATGGGTGCTCATGGCTGGAGAATATAGAAGACAGGACTCTTCGATGTTGAAGAGATCAATGCCGTGATGAACAGAGATAGCGATGAAGATTAATATGGTGCAATATAGATAGTAAGGGTGAATAAACTGGAATTAGCAATAAAATTGTATTGTTTACATATATTTATTATGTCTCACAATTACTCCAGCCATGATCACCTATTAATTAAACCCAAAGAATGATTTATGTATGGATTTCCAATGAAAACTGAGAAATTTCGTAGTTTTTTTTTTAATGTGTTGCAGGTCGAATTTTGGGATTTTTTTTCGAAATTTAAGGAATTAAGAGTAAAATCATGTCAATTTTTCTCATAATGGTAAAATCTTTTCGCTACAAAATAGTGTTTGTAAAGGAAGATTCGATTATTAAAAATAGAATTTAGCATTTAAAAAAACAAAAAATTCCATCAACATTGACATGTTTCTGATTTTTCGGAATTTTTTAAGATTTTTCGGTCGCCTCTTGGTATTTAAGAACTGCGAAAATAAAAAAAAAACACTTTTTCTAGTAGAAAGATCCCTCGGTATCGATGTAGAAAGCTGTCAATTTGCACAAAATTGTTTTTTTAGGTTAGGAACTTTAGAAAATAGGCGCCACAAAATTCGCTGGGGGCCGATTCACCATTTTTATCCGGCTAAACCCTTTAATAATTGTCCACATTTTAATTGTTTACATTTTATTATCTAGACAATTAGACTTGTATCATTCAATTTCCAAAAATATATTTCATCTTTTAAACTTGTATTGCGCCATAAATACAATCCATCGACGGAGAATTTTTGCGAAGAATCTCGCGTGTTCGTTCAATTTCTTATCGATTTTTCGAAGCTTGTAGTTTGATCGAAAACACACGATTGATCGTGATTTCGTGGCTCTTTCACTCTCGATGATTTTTTTAATACACCCGATGAGAACACCACGATTCTGCACCTCTCGAGAGAGAACGAGGGAGAGAGAGAGAGAGGGAGAGAGAGAGAGGGAGAGAGAGAGAGAGAGAGAGAGAGAGAGAGAGAGAGAGAGAGAGCGGATGCCCACACGAGAAAGGCGATCCCGGGTTGGACTTGGCGCGGGGGCTGTTTCGTTAATTAAAACGAACGAAGGTATATATAGAGTACGGGTTAATTTTATGCGGGTGGTGCGCGAGAGAGGGCCCCAAGCAAGCGTGCATGGCTTTGCCATTACAGTCCCTCCAGCCCGTTCCTCCCTTTACCATAGCGGACCCCATTCATCACACGTGAGCTCGAGCGATGTTACCAAACGCCGAGACAACACGAAATGAAAAAAAAAAAAACATTTAGTCGTAGCGACTGCAATTGCGGCACGTTTAACTTAAACCCAAAGTTATAACGTAAAAACCTTGATTAGAGTCTCGAATCCGGGAATGATGAGAATGTAAATAGAGAATTTCACTCATCCTTTCTGAACTTTTTGAATTCCTGATCAAAAATTAAAAATTCCTGCGAAAAGACACAAATCGTGATAGACAAGTTATGAAAACAATTTTATAATCGATTTTTTTAAATTCCCGCATTCGAGGTATAAGATTAGTTTTAACCCTTACTTGACACACTTCTGCAGAATAACGTACTTGACACACTGGGGTCGTTTGTACCCCAACGATAAAATTTTTTATAAAAAATATACTATTTAATATTTTAACTTGCAATTTTTTTTTAACTTCTTAAGGGGTTACTTCCCAAAGTTATACAGGATTTATAGTAAAATATCAAAGTTGAATATAAAAAAAAATTTTAATATCCAAAAAACTAAAAAAATGACGACTTTTACGAAAAAAAATCATAACTTTTTGATTTTTTGACAAAAATGGTTAAAAATTTAACTGAGTTTGCTTAATATATAGCACTATAAGAAAAAAATAGTAGTCGTAAAATAATATAACAGGAAACAAAATCGCACAAGATTTTCTCACTCGACCTTGCTTGACACACTGCAGGGGTACAGGCCAAACCACTCGACTTTGGACGGCTACTACATAAAAACTTATTGTCTTGTGATTGCTTGCTTAGTGATGCTACAAGTTTGAAGGAGTAGTGGCATCCTCGAGCTAATGCCAGATGGCTATAGATTCAATTTTTTAAAATTTAGATACTTAAAATTAAGGAATTTTCGTCCTCTGGGGTGTTTTGTATCCCAGTGTGTCGAGTAAGGGTTAAGAATCAAATTTTATATTTTGTCTAAGATGGTTCGATGGGTGTTCTGAATTCTTCTTCTCGAATCCTTGTTCTTGAATGCTGAATATTCCAAATAATTTGAGACTTGCACCAGAGATTTGTATTTTTGTGTATATTTGGGTTTTTTGTAAAGTCGTTTAATATAAAGTCACGTAAGCGATCGATCTCTAACTTCTTAAAATAAAACCGATGATCGAGCGATACCAGAGCTGATATTAGCTGCACTTGACTATTTTTTGTTTCTCGAAACAACATATTAAATACTTTCGGGGAGATGAAAAAAGATGCCTGTTAAAAGCAGAGTTCTTAATATAAATATTTAGATATACAGTGGGTCAAAAAAGTATTCGTACACTGCGTTTTTCGCCAATAACTTCATAGCTATATATGATATCGAATCCAAACCTATTTTGTTTAATACTCCATCAAGTATAGAGACAATCTGCAAATGAAGAATTTTCTCCTAGGAATAATAAAAGAATTATGCAAAAAAAACGAAAATTTTCGGGCAAAAAAAGTATTCGTACATTTACAATTGAGCTGCTAAACCTCGATACTGTCTCACGCATGGTATGAACTCTGTGTAAAATGTGAACAAATCTTTGTTCACACATTGGCTTTGACCTATTCTATGCGACAGTGGATCTTCAAGCTCTGGACAGACATGACGGCAATGAAAAGCGAAATATCAATATCCATGCGAGATAGAGTGATTTTTCTTCGGAAACGCGGTGAAAGTTACCGAAAAATTAGTAAAGAACTAAATCTAAGTTTCACAACAGTGCAGTATATAATTAAACAATACGAAACAACAAACAGCACCGAAAATACGCCACCAACCGGTCGTCCGAGAACGAGAACGTCGGAGTATCGTTAAAGAGGCTATAAAAAAACCGTTCACAAGTGCTCGCAGTTTGGCGAATGATCTCGCGTCAACATCAAATAAGATCGTCTGTCCCCAGACTATTCGAAACGTTTTGCATTCTGCCCAAATATATGGCAGAACTGCCCGGAAAAAACCATTAATTAATAATACAAATCGGGAAAAACGTTTGGGTTTCGCAAAAACCTATGGAAATAAATCTATCGGACCCGCAGATGTTAAATTTTGATTCACCCGAGAATACGACACGTTTCCGAAATTCTATAGATTTATTTCTGCAGGTTTTTGCGAAACCTAGACGTTTTTCTCGATTTGTATGATCAATTAATGGTTTTTTCCGGGCAGTTCTGCCGTATATTTGGGCAGAATGCAAAACGTTTCGAATAGTCTGGGGACAGACGACCTTCCCTAATGTTGACGCGAGATCATTCGCTAAACTGCGAGCACTTGTGAACGGTTTTTTTGTAACCTCTTTAACAATACTCCGACGCTCTCGATCTCGGTCGATCGGTTCGTGGCGTATTTTCGGTGCTGTTTGTAGTTTCGAATTTTTTTATTATATATTGCACTGTTGTAAAACTTAGATTTAGTTCTTTACTAATTTTTCGGCAACTTTCACCGCATTTCCGAAGAAAAATCACTCTATCTCGCATGGATATTGATATTTTGCTTTTCTTTGCCGTCATGTCTGTCGAGAGCTTGAAGATCCACTATCGCATAGAATAGATCAAGGCCAATGTGTAAACAAAGACTTGTTCACATTTTACGCAGAGTTCAGACCATGCGTGAGTCAGTATCGAGGTTTAGCAGCTCAATTGTAAATGTACGAATACTTTTTTTGCCCGAAAATTTTCGTTTTTTTTGCATAATTCTTTTATTATTCCTGGGAAAAAATTCTTCATTTGCAGATTATCTCTATACTTGATGGAGTATTAAACGAAATAGGTTTGGATTCGATATTATGTATACCTATGAAGTTATTGCCAAAAAACGCGGTGTACGAATACTTTTTTGACCCACTGTATCTCATCGCAAATTTCTATTGCCCATTTAAATAACAGAGGAAAAAAATTTCAAATTTTGAAATTTTATATCTCGGCTTCAAGTCAATGCACCGAATCGAACGATACGTATTCTTGTAGAGAATTAAATGCTCTACAAAAAAAGTCTCTTATGATTTTTCGCCAAACTCACTCCTTCAAAAGTTATTCACGTTCTAATATATATGTATATTAGACTGTGAATATGGGTGAACTACTGTTGGTCATTTCTTTAAAAATTAGGTAATTAATGTTAATGCAATTTAAACTTTGGTTTCAGGAAAGATTTTACGATATTTAGTAATAAGTTTCAACATTTTGCCGGAAACTAAAAAAAAAGTGAAATTTACTCTAAATTTAACTTTAACCTTGAATAGCTTTTGAAGGAATAGGTTTATCAAAAAATCATAGATCTTTTTTGAAGAGCGTTCGATTCTCTACAAGAATATGTATCGTTCATTTTGGTACATTGACTTGAAGCCGAGATGTAAAATTTCAAAGTTTGAAATTGTTGTTTCCTGTGTTATTTAAGGGGGTCGAGTCAGCGTCAAAACGGCGATTTTTAATAATAAATTATAATTTTTGTAGAATACTACCAAATGGACAATTTTTTGGGACTAGTTAGAACCCTTAAGGTGCACCGGTGTCCTAAAAAGCCTAGTTTTGAGTTTTTACACTCTGCGCATGATTCAGAATAAACCGCTGGACGGATTTTGTTCTATGGCGTCTCATTTCTTTCGTAACGCTGTTTCCCACGGGATGAACGCGGCACATTTCGTTTTTTGCCCTTTATTTCAGAGTTGCAGGCCAGTTTTGAAATTGGTAACCTATTTTGAACTTTCCAGGCATTGTCCTGGTCACAATTTTGACTTGAATCAAAATGTGCCGCGTTCATCCCGTGGGAAGAAGCGTTACGAAGGAAATGAGATGTCGTAGAACAAAATCCGTCTAGCAGTTCTTCCTGAATCATGCGCAGAGTGTAACAACTCAGAACTAGGTTTTTCAGGACACCGGTGCACCTCAAGGGTTTTAACTAGTCCCAAAAAATTGGTCATTTGGTACCTCAAATGGTGGACGATACATCATATTTGTAGGCATTCTACAAAAATTATAAATTATTATTAAAAATCGCCGTTTTGAGGCTGACTCGACCCCCTTAAATGGGAAATAAAAATTTGCGATGAGATATATCTAATTATTTATATTAAGAGCTCTGCTTTTAACAGGCATCTTTTTTCACCTCCCCGAAAGTATTTAATATGTTGTTTCGAACGACAAAAAATAGTCGCTTGTTTTGAATGGGTCTAGTAAGTATATTGTGTCATTAAAGTAAGGAAAAAAATTTCATCATTCTGACTCAACCGATCAGTGGCCAAAATAAGAACCGATTTCGTTTAAATGGTATCTGCCTATTGAATCGCGAAACTCGAGGAATTTCCACGATTTCGGTCATCCGCGGATGTATATAAACGATGGCGGAGACGCATTTTTGGCGACGGCTAATGACACACCGAGCGTTTTACCTCAACATCTCATACGCGGTCAGCATTCTTTTGCCCGGACTCCTCTGTTTCGATTTGCCGACAATATCAATGAGACATTTCGTGCGCGCGGAATAATAAAATTCTCGTTTGTCGCGGTTTAATCGGACGCGCGAAGCACCTTTGTGTATGCCAAATCGGGACGAACCGTAAAACGTACGGGCGAATCGATATAGTCAAAGTTTTCCCACAGCGTTGAGTTTTTCGAAATTGCATCCCGTTGCATCCGCGCTCTGCTTACATCGTTTTCTTTTGTACTTTGACAAAGAATTAATTGGCACCGCGGGGCGCCCGTACTCGTCGGTGCGAGAACAAAAGATTTTTCGTTCAACACACACGCCGCATTTTGTATATAACATATATGTATAGAACGTCATTCGCAATTCAAAGAAATTGCCTTAATTTAATTACATGTTTTTCTTCTTTCAATCTTTTCCAACAAATCAACACGTGCAACTAAGTTTTTCGACTTGTAATGTTATCGAATACATTCGATTACAAAAAATGTTGTGAATTTCATTAAATAATTCATTTAGTTTAATGTCTGTACTCGAATATATTCGATTACAATAAATGTTTTTAATTTCATTGTATTTGCATTCTTTCCATCGGGAACGAAACGTTAGAGAGAGATTCATTGAAAAAGTCTCCCGAGGGATGTTAATACAAAAAATTTCTTGAGTTCAATCCAAACCATTCATTCAAATTCAATTGAATTGGAGTTTTTTACGAAACCCCTTTTAACGCGATTATAATTCTGTGGTTTGTCAGCAGAACGAGTTAAGTCCACAGACAAAAATTCCGAGAAATCGCTGTTTCTATTTTGGCACACTGAGGAAACAGTTTATTTGTAGTAAAGAAATATATTTAATTGGCACTTTTACTTAAATATTCCTTAACTGTTACAAAATTTGTTAATCGTTAAGAAATATATTATTTGTGTCAAAATAATTTATTAATTGTTAAAAAATGTTAATTTAATTTATTAACTGTTAAAAAATAATTAATTTCGCCATAATTAACTTTACATTTGTTGGCAGTTAACGGATCCTGGTACATTGTTTTCTCAGTGCAGATTCGATGTTCAATAACACGTCAATACAAAAGAAATACTTCAGGATTCAAAAACATCTAACCATAGAATTACAAATTCTATCGTAAACGATGTATGAATCGTTTATAATAATCAGCCAGGAGCTGATTAGGTAGGATCTTAATTAGGAGCCAATTTTAACGTTTTTCTCTTTGAACATTGTTTATTGCTTTCCTTGTTTGATATTTTTCATTTAGGGTCGTTTTAATACTTTTTAGATTCCTTCAAGTCGATTTGAAATCAACACTTATAATACTTATGTTACAGTTTCAATCAATAACAAATTAATAAAACTGTACACAAAATTAATGAAACTATAACCATTGTTCAAATGTATCACTAATTATTATACTTCATATGTGTTAACTTGTTATACCAGGATTTTTGGACTTAAGAATTATGTGAAAGAAAAAACCAAAACAGGATACTAAAATAGATACTATTATCTTGTCTCTTTAATAGCCGATTTAAAAAATATTGGTTTTTGACAAAATGGCGGACGCTTGAACTCAACGTAGCTATTTTCAAGAAAAAATTCGTTGGTATTTTGACCAAAAAAAAACAAAAATCAGAAAAAATATCCTATGTCAAAGACTAGATAATTATGTATACAATAACCACAAAAAATGTGACGTTAATCGGTTCAGTAGTTTTTGAGATATTTTTGGTACTAGTTAGAAAAACATTGTTTTGAAGAAAACGCGTTGCGTTGGTCATCTCCACGTGATTTTAAGAACTTAAGAATTTTTAGAACTCATACTTTGAGAAAATGTAAAAATTAAAAAGTCGATTTTTCGGACCCTGCCAGGTGTATGTTCCCCCTTAACTAGTTATTCAATATGGCTCTCTCTCTCTCTCTCTCTCTCTCTCTCTCTCTCTCTCTCAAATCAAATAAATCAATTCTCTTATCAATCTCTTGTCTCTTATCAAATCAAATAAACCTGGTTAACAAAAGTCTGAGATAAAAGTAGACCTAATAATTGACTGATTTCCGTTGACCCATTTTTCGAAAACATGGACTCAACTCGTTTTGCCGGAAAGCCACAGAATGATTATTTTGTATTTAATTTAATGAGCTTTTTTCGCGAAAAAATCCTTCGGGCCACACGATGCGTAATTTTTTTTTTTTTGTAATTTTACAATTCATTCGCGAATTGAAAACTCGCCGCATCTCGCGTGCAAAATAATTGATGCGTGCATTTACGCGGCTAGCAAAACACGCGCGCATAACCAAAAATGGATGGATACAGGCGGTCAAATGCGTGAGATCTCGCACACCTGAAACAACACTGCACGTTTTGCAGATCGCTGATCCCATAAGCAGTCGCGCGAGAACGTTTGATCCCTCTGTGTTTTGTTTCGCGACTGTACGTATTTCTCTGTCGCGGGACCCCACGCTCTATATAATATATATTTCTCTATACATGCATATATATATATATGTATTTATTGATAAACTTTTTGCAGAATTGTAACGTCGAACGATTTTGCATGGTTGCCACCAAAAGGCACGCATCAGTTTGCACGCGATTCTTGATAACCAACCATCATTTTAACCCTCGTGATATTTTTCCTACTCGTACAATTTATCACACAAAGAAATTTTTTTTTTTGCCATTTTTCAATTTGTAACGCAGATTTTTCAAAATAGAAATTGTTTATTTTGTATTGTCGATTCAATTTTTGTATTTTTCATTCCAAACCCCACAATACTTTTCGATCGGAGTGAAAAAATCTTCAGCAATGATAAATCAACAAAATATAGTATAAATTTCTCTGTCCAAACGTTCAAGGATCATTTAAGTGTGAAACGGAAAAATCCTTTTGTAAAATCGAAGGATTCAAACCTAATCTCTATCATTGTCCATGGCTCCATTTTCTGAAATCACAAAAAATCGCATAAAAAGTGGTTCTAACTGTCAATAAAATTCGTGATTTTTTTCAGATTTTTATATTGCATATTTTAGCCGGAAAAAAATATAAAAATTTTTGTTTGTTCCATTTCCAAACTCAAATATTATTCATCGTACGAAAAAAAAGTACAATATGAAATTTAGGATTTTCCACGTACTTTTCAATGAAATTTCTTACGAACTCCTCCAAAAGCTCTATATGCCATTTTCGGAGCAAATAATGTTTTGATATTTTTTTTCTCAGAATTGACATCTTCGATTTGTCTGTAGTTTTAACAGTTTTTTACTTGATATATTTACAGACTATAAAAAAATTAGCTTGGTGGAGAATCATTAACAGGGTTGAGACTATCTATAGATATTTTCTAAAGCCCGCATTTTTGTTTATTTTTTGTACTTTTTCAATTTTTTAAAACTTTTTTCATTTTTATTTTCTTGAATATCTTTTTGTACATTTTAATAAACTTTATCAATGGACCGATGTAAACCGATAAAGTCTATTCAAATTAAAGTCGAAGGCTACTCACGTCTCTCGATTACAAAAAAGAATGAATTTACCCTCTTTGGATACACCGACGTTTCTATGGCTAATGAGTACTTTTTTAGTTCGATTTGAGCATGATTTTTCGGAATGAAACAATGATACTGCTTTGTTCCTGGAATCGTCTTCGCAGTAATTAAAACGAGATTATTTTATTATTTTTCCCTGTCTAAGATTAATAATGATAAAATATCAATCTCTACACTATTTCGTTAAATCACTCCATAATGATCGATTGTATCAATAAAAATGCATTTGAAATAATGGATTCTCCACTACGCCAATTTTTTTATAGTCTGTAAATATATCAAGTAAAAAACTGTTAAAACTACAGACGAATCGAAGATATCAATTCTGAGAAAAAAAATAGCAAAACATTAATCGCTCCGAAAATGGCATATAGAGCTTTCGGAGGAGTTTTTAAACAATTTCGGTGAAAAGCACGTTGAAAATCCTAAATTTTATGTTCTACCTTTTTTTCGTACGATGAATAATTTTCGAGTTACAAAATGAGACAAACAAATTTTTTGCATTTTTTTCCGGCTAAAAAATGTAATTTAAAAATGTGAAAAAAATCACAAATTTTCTTGATAGTTGGAACTACTTTCTAAAAATTTGTATGCGATTTTTGGCGATTTCAAAAAATGGGGTGGTTGACTTGACGTGGAATGCCTCATATATATTTCTTGGAAGAACTCTGTATTCATATCCATTTTTTTTAAGCAACAATTTTCAATACTGTTTAAAAAATTCGAACATCCCGTTAAAATGTTGAAAAAAGTAGAGCGAAAAATATGTATGATAATTGAAATAGTTCGTTAATATTTACTCGTTCAATTTTAATTATTCTTGGACTTCAAGAATAATTATATTATTCCAAGACTTCTTGGAATATCTTCAAGATATTTTTAAAATATCTGCGACAAATCCAAACGGGATAAATATTGACCAGTTTGCCTGGGAATCTCTCATATATATGTCACGTGCATTAATAAACGTGTGAATCGGAAATCGACGTGAAATAATTCGGAAGTACGAGGGTCGAATAAATAATCTATCGAGAGAGGTTTGAGGTGAAGCAAAAAGTCTCAGTAAATTCGACAGTGTGAGGAAGACGAGTAACGAAAAATCAAGAAGGGCCTTCCTCATCTTCTTCTTTCTCTCTCTCTCTCTCTCTCTCTCTCTCTCTCTCTCTCTCTCTCTCTCTCTTTGTGTCTCATTCTGCCTGAGAAAAGAAGACCGGCATGAAACAAGCGACGATACTCGCACACAGAAACAACTTTTCGCCTCCACAGAGAAAGAGAGCGAGAGAAAGAATCTCTCGACTCTTCCCAAGAGGAATGCGATCGTTTGCCAAATCGAGAATCGTCAAGGAAGATCGGGCACATACGCAAACGTATGTGTCCTCCCTGAACCGAGCAGCCGACGTTTATATGCACTCGACAAAGAGGGTGAGGGTTCCAAACAAGATCAACATGTATATCCAGGAGTATCGCAAAAGCTCTGGACCACACACGCATTTTCGACGTCGTACTCATCTTTTTTGCATTATTCCTCTGCGTTCCTTCTTCATAAGATCGAAAACTCGATTCCCACGCACGTGCAATGAGAGCACGGGGGAAAAAGACTGAATGAATTTGGACATTTTAATTTTCAAAAAATCAGAAGATAGCAAAGATTATAGGCGATCATATTTCACCGGAAATTGGACTCTGGATTCATTCACCGGAATTCAATAATACGAATTCTGGAAGTGTAAAGCTCCGACGCCAGAAGAGCGTAAAAATTAATTTTAAAACCCTGCAAATTGGACATTGAAACAAGCGCAAATTGCACATTGGACATTTGCACATTGCTTCCTCATCTTCATCCATAGTTCACACATTCCTTTATCATAAATTTAACGATCAAATTTGGCTTCCTCATAAAGGAAGCTTTGTTAAGGATGTTGAGTCCCAAATCGCAAATGATGAGAAAATTCTGAAAATTTGGTATATTTTTGGATGATATATTTAAGAGGTCGTGTAAAATTTTCACAGAGATCAGGAATCTCGTTATCGAACAATTAACATTAACAAATTAAATTAAATTAAATTAAATGTAGTCTCATGGAAACTGATATAACTTTGGGAGGTAATCTACACTATATTGAATGCAACGGAAACAAAACGAAGTTTATTGATAAATATTTTTTTTATTTGCTTAAAAAATTGTTCTTAACCAAATGTTAATATTTTAATAACGAGCTTCCTAATCGTCGTGAAATTTTTACACAACCTCTTAAACATTTCATACAAAAACATACCAAATTTTCAGAATTTTCTCATCAATTTTTATTTTAAACCTTAAGGAGGTAAACCTTAAGTAATGATGATAGAATTCTGAAAATTTAATATGTTTTTACATGAAGTATTCAGGAGGTCGTGTACAAATTTCACGACGATTAAGAAGCTATTTATTGAACAATTAACATTAAAACATTTCAAGGAGACTCAACATCCTTAACTGTCGAAAAACATGAGTAATCAATCAATCAATTCGTCAAATTCTTTCAAATTGACTTCTTGCCAAATTTGATTTTTTCCCGAATTCAATAGCGAACATACTTGCTCACTATTTTGAATGTGTACACAATTTCAGTACAAAATCTAGCAAATAGTCGAGGTTAGAGTAGGGGAGACCGGGGACAGTTGTAACAATGTGCATTTTGGCTTTTCCTGGGCCCAAAGTATAGTGCTTACGTAAATCACACGTACACCCCTGCATAGAGCATTTAATGGTCTACAAAATGGTTCTATGTTGAAGTCTGTAACTGGAATTGAAAAAAAAGTATAGGCCTTTATAAAAAGTGTAAGAAATTGTTACAACCGTCCCCTACCCCGGGGCAGTTGTAACAGTCGATGGGGACAGTTGTAACGGTCGATGGGGCTAGTTGTAACATAAGATTTTAACACAAAATTATATCTCTCATTGTGACCAATATTATATAATATTATCACAACATCAAACATTATCACAGGGATATATATTACGGTCACAATGATAAAATCTTAACACATGGAAATAGTCGTATCGAGTTGATAAAAATCATGAAATAATTGAATAAAGTCTCAGACACACCAAACTTGTCAAAAAAAACATGACACATAACCCAAAGATACGTACCGTGGTTGCCTGTATAGATTTTCCATTTTTGATCTTTTCATACGCTTCTTCGTACGTTGACATGTCGGCACAGGCTCGTTGCGTGATTCTTACGCGTTGCAGAGGCATTTTTGCACACAGAAACTTAAAAAAAAAGGTCCGTTTGACGTTAGATTCAATGTTTAGATGTGAAATTATCATGACAACTGACAGCCGACAAACTGTTACAATCGTCCCCGGCAAAATTGTTACAATTATCCCCAGATAGTTTTTTCTACTTGAAAGTTAGAATTCGATTAATTTTCTCAAGCTGGAGGCTTTAAAAACTGCAAAAGTTGACACAAAAATGTCCAAAGAAGCTTATGAAAAAAAAATAATGACTGTATGTAGCACGGTAATCGAGGTATTCGTGTTAATCGAAAGCCGCAAAAGTTTACTTTGGGCCTGACAATACCAATACACCTCTCTGGTCAAATCTGTTTAGTGCGGATGTCTCCTAGCCTAGTAACCAAATGTGAGGAACTGCAAGACGCATTATGTGCCTGTGGGACACGGTGGTACCTACTATAGTTTGGGAGATATTCGCTATGTTACAACTGTACCCTGTTACTTTTGTCCCCGGTCTCCCCTACGCTATTTATAAAAAAAACAAAATTTGATCAAATTCGAATAGTTCGATAGATTTTCCCCAACTTTAATAAAGAACAACCTCGATAGCTATATTAGCTCTGTGCAAAGTTTCAGTGCAATATCTTTAAAATTGCACAAGTTAAAGGGTTTACGCTATTTTTGAAAAAATTAAAGATTTCATAAAATTTCAATCCCTCGATGGGTTTCATTGGGATTGCTAATCGTTATTTTCCATTTTCACTCAATCGCCACTCCAAACCGTCCATCTAGTCGCGATGTTTTGTGGTTAAAGATCGAGATAACGAGATCTAGATAATCGAGATAACGAGATCTAGATAATCTGGATAAATAAAGAGCTAGAGTATTTTTAAAAACTTTTTAAGTTAAAGATCTAAATCATCAACAACAAAAAATTGTTATCCATTTTGAAAATAAAGGACACTAAGATACTAGTAGAGTAACTTTTGAGCAAGTTGATTTGTTGACTCTTTGAACATGGTCAGGACTTTGTACTAAAATTAAGAGCACCGAAAAAATGCATCACGCGGAGCTAGGGTTAAGAAAAGGGAGACTCGACTGTAGATGGGTTGAAGCATTATATTAGTGCGTGTATTTAGCTCTAGGCTGTCGATGGAGAAATATGTATATGGAGAGAGGAACGAAGGGTGACGACGAAAGTGATGCGCCCTGTCACACACTGCTGGATTCACGCGAGAACGAAACCCAAGGGGTGATTACCCGAACAAAAGCCCGTAGCCACGGCTACAAGCGAACGCAAATTGGTAGAAAATTGATAATCAACCGCACCAATATATACGTACGAAGCTCGAAATGCTCTAACGTGTGTTTTTGCCTTCCCACATGCAAATCCGTGCTGTAAAATAACCAAATGAAAGGGACAAAAGGTCCAAATGGCAAAATTTCACAATCATTTGAAAACACGAGTCTATGACTAAAAAAAATTTATAGGATTTTTGAAACAATCAAACTCTGGGCATGGAAATTGAAAATGAGCAAAAAAATTGATTTTAAGAACGACAATTCCTATTTTTTTTTTGAAAAAATATATTTTTTTACCATTCTTTTTTTACAACATATTTATTAATATGTGACAATAAAAAAAAATTCGGGGAAAAAAAAGAATAAAAAATAAGCTGGTAAAGTTGGGGGTAAAAAAAGGGGTGTGCTGATTGACACGATTGCCATCTTTTTTGTCATACGATACAAAATAAAAAAAAAAAAGATTCTTAATTAGTAAGAATGTCATTTTAGCCCCTATACCTCAGAAAAAACGGAAAAAAAAGTTTCGCAAAATGGCGGCTGTCAAAAAAAGGCGTTTTTCGACTCTTTTTTTCATAGTTTTTAATTTTTTTCATTAGTAAAAAAAAAAAATTTTGATACAAAAGTGGTAGGGGCGGCACATTCAAGATTGCTAAAAAATTTGAAGTAAATCTAAATGCAATCTAAGTAAATCTGCGTCACCAAAATAGCTATAACTCCGTAAATTATTGGAATTGAAAAATTTCCTTTCGATTCTATATTCTTAAAGTTCGAAAACTTTGGGAATTTTGAAAAAATTGATTTTTTCAAAATTCCTAACCAGAATACCCTCTTATTTATCAGTTCGTTATCATCGCGATCCATAAAATACTTTTACAAAACATGAAAAGGAATACATGCACATAACAAAATTTGGTGCATGTCTTTATAAGTACATTAAAATAATATATTTCAAGCGCGACCACAACTATGTGAGTGCACGTGTGAGCTTCTTTTTCTTCCCCCATTCCTTTTTTCCTCCATATGACAAGAGAAAAGTAAATTTATTCGGGCATTTCTTCCCTCATCCTGCGATCACGAAATCCCTCGACTCTCTCCCATCAGATTTATGGACTTATAGATTCTTCCTCTTTCCTAAATTCCAACTGTGCGGCATCGTTCCTAAACCTATATATATATATATATATATATATATATATATATATATATATATATGTACACACAGCTTTTCGCGTCGAGCTTGCACCCCATCCGGGATTCGGCAAAAGCCAGAGAGCGTCGTGAGCGAAGGAAAGAGCCCGCTTTCCTTCTCTCCGCTCCGTTTTCGTTTCTTTTTATGTGTTTTTGTTTCGCGATATGCCGAGAGCGGTCGGCGGCCCTTTTTTACCCTCTTCGACGTCACACTTTTGCCGGTCATGTATATCCACGATGGTACGTGGTTTTGCGAGCATAGTCACAGCTATATGGTCGTCTGGTTATATCACTTATCTGTGTGTGTGTATATATATATATATATATATATATATACTTTTCACGGAGTTATATCTACGAGAAAGAGGTCTCTGGACCACATAAATTTGTCACAAATGTCCTTTCTGGTTGTGCACGCCACGTTCTGTACGAGCCAGTCAGCCATTTTACGGAAACAACCCGGCAAATACCATCTTTTGTGTATGTGCGTATATGTGCATCTCACATAGAAATGGATCCCACAAACTACCCCATTATTAATATAAATAAGTAAGTTCGCATAATCCACGGAAATATTGAAATATTGATACTTCCAAGAAAATGAAATGAAGATCCTTCAGCGAAACTCAATTTTCACTTAACATTGCCGACCACTAGATTTTAATCCTTATTCTTATATTCAAAAATCCATGCCTCAAATATCTCGTAAATTCGATAAAGTATTGCCACCGTTTTATTTGGGTTAAGCAATTCCATGTACGTTAACTAGGTTACTTTAACCCTTACTTGACGGACTGGGGTACAAAACACCCCAGGCCTAAATTTTCTTCATTTTTAAATACCTAAATTAAAAAAAACGGGACCAATAGCGACATCTGTCATTAGTTCGAAGATGCCACCACTCCAAGGCCCGAATTTTAAGATCTTAAGATCGATCTTAATATCAAACTTAAAATCAAACTTTCCATTGAACTTAAGTTGGAACTTAAGATCGAACTTGAGTTCCAATTTAAGATGAATCTTAAGTTGCAGCTTAAGATCGAACTTGAGTTCCAATTTAAGATGAATCTTAAGTGTCGTTATAAGTTCTTTCTTAAGTTCAAACTTTAGTGCGGACTTTAGATCCATCTAAAGTTCAAACTTAAACCTGCTTTGAAGCTTGAGCTTGAACTTCAGTTCGATCAAACTTATCTATTTTGACAACTAAAGCCAAAAACACGGTCGAGGAAGGCGATGAAAGAAGCTCGATCGAACTTAAGTTCAAGCTCAAGGGGGATCTTAAGATCAAACTTCAAACCAAGTTTGAATTTAAGATTCGTACTAATAAAGTTTAAACTTAAGAACGAACTTAGAATGGCACTTAAGTTCAAACTCAAGATTCATCTTAAATTGGCACGTAAGTTCGATCTTCAGTTCCAACTTGGGTTCAACAAAGTTCGATCTTAAGTTTGATATTAAGATCGATCTTAAGATAGATCTTATGATCGTCGAGTGCGAAAATTTTGTGCGAATTTTTTCCTGTTATATTATTTAACTACTACTATTTTTTTCTTATAGTGCAATATATTAATCAAACTCAGTTAAATTTTTAACTATTTTTATCGAAAAATTTTAAAAAAATTCTGATTTTTTTCGTAAAAGTTGTCAGTTTTTCAGTTTTTTTGAATATTTAAATTTTTTTTCTCATATTCAACTTTGATATCTTACTATAAATCCTGTATAACTTTGGAAAGTAACCTCTTAAGAAGTTCTCTAACAAAATTGTCAAGTTAAAATATTAAATGATATATTTTTTATAAGGATTTTTGTCGCTGGGGTACAAACCACCCCCATTGCGTCAAGTACGTTATTCTCCAGAAGTGTGTCAAGTAAGGGTTTATTTATAATTTTATAATTATTTAACTTCATTTTACAATTACATGAATGATTATAACAAAAGATCGCGATATGGTATGATTTTTAACTTGTCCTAAGGGGGTCAGTTTTTAGAAAAACTTTTGCAATTAATGAAGCGAAGGTATTATTCATTATTTTAGTCAAACAATAATTTTCAACCTGAATTAGGGATCAGAAAAAATGGATTTGAAAATACACTCTTTCATGAAACCGTGAATGCACTCCCATGAAACCTTTGCGGAAAATTTTACGAAATATGAAACCAAAAAATTGAAAATGGCGGCGTAGATACCAATGGTACCCAAAATTATTCGATCAGAAAGAAAATTGATATATACGATTCCTATTCAGCTGACCTACAAACTGAATATCGATATTCTGAAAATAATATGGCGGAGACGATTTGGCCTGACCCAAAAAGGCCAAATGAGTCGATATCGGAAATGAAAATTCATGTCTCTGAAGTTAACCGATATAGAATCGAACATCGATATTCCGGAAGTAACGGTGGACTTAATGAGGATGACCCAAAAAGAATGTCGATCTTAACGAAAAGCGATGGAAGCTTCGGAGCTCGTGGATATTATCGCCTTTCATATCGATACACCAAAATAAAGATTGACGTTATCAATTTCTGCACCCAGAAAAAAGATCTAGTACATTTAACTAAATCCTAGTCAAGCCAAATGAATTCTTTTAGTTGTAGGCCGGCCTAATACAACTCTATTCATCTCAACGAAATTTTTTTTTTGAATGACCTACTAGGAAAATATATTGCGGTCTAATAAATTTTTATTTAATATCAATAAATATTATTTCAAATTGAACAAATATGTATTTGAATGAAATAATTTTTTTTTTTATATTTACACAATATATATTTTTGAACATTTCAATCTTTGAATGTATAGCTACACATGTGGAGTCTAAAATTTCGTAAAGCTTCGTCTTTTCTTTAACAGAAGGGAAAAGAAAAAAGACCCTTTTTTATGGGAATCCTTTTCGGGGATTCGACCATCTTGCGTTTTGCCGCAATGTTCAATGTATTTGATATCCATACTGAAAAATAAGGATATCAAACATAGACGAGCTTGGAAAGGATATAGGCGTCGAGAGGCAGGTTCGCTTGTGCGAGAGGTAGCCACCTGGCGGATTTTTGGGGTACTGACAAATCTGCAGATATGATTGGATGAGATTACGGGTGAATAGATATTTAGTAACAACAAATAGAAATTTTCTTCAACGCCTGTTTCTCGATGACAGGGAATTCAAATATATAAATATAGTGGAAGTAAATATCGCCCAAAATTGGATGGAAAGAAAATTTTCTTAAAAGTAACTAAAAAATAATCAAATAAACGATTATAGTACTTACGACTAGATATTTTTTCTGGGTGTGGGATTGAGGGCAACTCTATTTAATTAAGGCTTTACTTCATAAGGCGATGAAAAAAAATCGTCGACCGGAAATAACAAACGACGGATACGTCGATTTCTATCGATCGATCGGTCCCTTTTTTCATCTCTCCGAAGTCTCCGCGAGAGTGTGCGACTGTCTCGGAAGCATATCGTCCTCTCTCACGTTCCGGTCAACCCCCTCAACCGGTGCAACCACCGCAGAGCAAAAGCAGCATCAGCAGCAGGAGAAGCCGCCACTGTCGTCCACGTCGTCGTCGTCGTCGTCGTCGTCGTCGCCGTCGTCGTCGCCGCCGCCACCTCTCGCTCTCTTGCCCGGCGACGATGGCTTATAAATATTCAATAGCCACGCGGCCAAGATAAACTAATTAAAACTTAGATCTCGGTAGTCACTTTAGATTTTTACTTACACAAGAAGCATTTCAGCCCGACCGCCCGCTCCGTCGAGAGCGAGAAAGAAGATGGGGGAGGGATGGGGGATTAAAAAAAAAAAAAAATTAAAAAACCGTCTACAAGCCCGCGGGTATATGGACCGCGCTCTTTCTCGCGACCGGTACGACAAGTGCGCGGCTCATCGGGTATGTATATACAGCGCGTGTTTATAGGAGATCACCCCCTGTTGCGAACGATTCGATTCCCCGCAGCGGAGAGTCGTGATGCGCTCAAAGAAAGCTTTACTCTGTACTCTCATTAAGAAAACGACGTTCACTTATTTTTATCACTCTTAACTGTCTGCCAGACACATATATGTATATTCTATATATATATATGGGGCATTCCACGTCAAATCACGCGGTCATCGGCCTGACCACCTCGGATTTTGATGTCCGATGAATTGTGGGTTTCGTTTGGCTCAAAATATGACCTCAAATTTTTAGAAATTTTTATTTTATTTTTTAGGGGTTGCCCGAGCGAAAAAATCATTATATTGAGGGAAAACATAAAGTGGGGCCTTTTTTAAATTAATGAAATTTTTCTCACAGAAACTAGGGCTTAAAACAGATATTTTCGTCATAGTTCGATAATGTGCCAAAAATAATTACTATTTTTTTTTTTTTGTATTTTAATTTTTTTTATTTCTCATTTTGATTGTTTCTTGTAGTGAGAATAACAACAACAAGAATATTTTTATAGTAAAACTTGATTCTTTTTTCTTGGTTTAAGAGTGAAACGACAACATTTTATGAAAATTTATTGACCTCGAAGACCTGAAATAAAACAGATGATTCAAACACAATTGAAAAATAAAAAAAAATAAAAAATAGTAATTATTTTTGAGTCATTATCGAACTATGACGAAAAGATCTGTTTTGGGCCGTAGTTTTTTTGAAAAAATTTATGTTTTCCCTCAATTTGATGATTTTTTAGCTTGGACAACCCCTAAAAGATGGAATAAAAATTTGTAAAAATTTAAGGTCATAGTTTGGGCCAAACGAAACCCACAATTCATTGGACATCAAAATCCGAGGGGGTCAGGCCGATGGCCGCGTGATTTGACGTGGAATGCCCTATATATATGTATATGTGCAATGTGTGCGATTTGCCACTTGGGTCTCGCGGTTCTTCGCGCATTTGTGCCCCTATTATGGAGGTCGCGACAGCGATATATCCGAGTGGCGACTCCAGAGGCATGTGATTAAAAAACGAAAAATTAATTCGTTATAAAATTCACGCGTGATTGGGCAAAAATCGTGCAAATTACAAATTAGTACGGAGCTTCCGCATTTTTTGCGATCAATCTGCACGTTAATTTTGTGATCCTTATAATGGAAGCTTAACCAACAGATTAAATAAATGAATAATAAAAAAATATAAATATATATGGGGCATTTCACTCCGATTCGACCTGGGTCCGACCCTTCATCTCTCCGATTTTGTCCGCGATTTTTTATGGCTTTGTAGTACCTCTGAAAAGCCCTCAGGATTTTTTTTAAATTTTTTTGGACCTATTTGATTTATCGTTAACTATAATTTTATAAACAAATTGTTCTTAGCCCAAACTTAAAGATCTGAAAAAAATCACAAAAATCCCTTTTTTTTATACATGAAAAATTTCAAGTGTTACGCCAAAGTCCTTCGGTTGATAATAAACTTTTTCGAAAGAAAAAAGTTTTTTAAATAGAAAGAGAAACCTGAATTTAAGTGGACCTTTATCGAAACATTTTTGTAAACACCTTCGATTTATTCAAAAATATTTGCATAACGGGCCCACTCGATTCAGGTTCCTCCTTCTATTTGAAAAAAAAAATTTTTTTAGAAAAAACTTATTATCAACAGAAGGAAACCCCTGCCCACTTTGGCTCAACGCTTGAAATTTCTCATATAAAAAACGGGATTTTCGTGATTTTTCGTTTAATTTTTAAATTTGGGCTAAAAATAATTTGTAAAATTATAGTTCAGTCAAATTGCTCCAAAAAAATCTGAAAAAAATCCTGAGTGCTCTTCAGAGGTACTAAAAAACCATAAAAAATCGCGGACAAAATCGAAGAGGTGAAGGGTCAGACCCAGGTCGAATCGGTGTGGAATGCCCCATATACGATATATATAATAATAAATAAATTTATATAAAATAAATCAGAAAGCTACATGTCAATTTCGAATTTGAACGATTTTTTCATTACTTTTGAATACCACGCAAACAAAAATTATGCAAAATTATCCCTGAAAGACAACTGATCTCGATATAATAATTTTCTGTCTATAAGTACTATAGACGAGAATATTATTTTTATTCAACAAACATTTTATAAAATCTTGACACACGATAATTTTTTTTTGTATTTCATTGTCTGGCATTTAATTTCTCTCGAAGAAGATTAAAAATAGGTTGAAAAAAATCCGCCAACGAGATGTTTATATAAACACAGCGGAGTTTGGACGTTCAGAGATTTTCCGCATTCCCCCCTTTATCTCATCCCAAACACCCTCATTGCGCATTTTCGCATTCGTTGTTTGTGTTTTTCTATTCTTTTCTTTCATTTCCTTTCTCCCTCAACCTTTTTCTTCAGTCTGTCTAAAAAACGAAATTCTTGGTTTTTTTTCTCTTCTCATTCTCATTCGTCGCGGCCGGGTTTACTTAAGATATTAAAGTACCCGGTAGCTGCGTTTTCCGCGAGACTCCACCAACCCCCCTTTTCCAAACCCTCGGTATATCTTCCCTTCCGCAGTTTTCCAGCATGCACACCCCAAATGAGAATGAAAAACCCGACGCAAAGAGAAAGATAGAGAGGGAGAGAAAAAGAGGGGCCTCTTTTCTCGTTCATCCGCTCTCGTTTTCTCATTTCTCCTGTGTTTTTTTAATTCGCTTCTTCTCCCGTCCATAGTCTTTTCCATCTTTTCCTCTTTCTCGGGTGTTTTACCGACGGCTTTATTTAATTTGTAAGCGGATTTTTGTACTAATCAACGGATTTAAGGAGAAGGGGAAGTCTGTGCCAGAGCGCCAGGAAATAAGAGGGCAGCCCTCTATATCGCACAAATATATATATATATATATATATATATATATATATATATATATATATATATGCGACGATTGTGACATTACCATGGTAGGGAGAACACAAAAAAGGACAAATTTCACCGGCAAAGAAGAGTGACATCGCCTGGGAGGGGATTGGAAAGGTACGAATGAAAAGCTAGAGACGGATCCGTGGTTTCAAAACGAAAAGAGACCACAGAGAAAAGCTTCACTGCAATATGAACGAAGAAGGAGTAAGACCAATAGCTCACTCGCGTCGTTCAGCCCCCGAGACGGCAAAGTCATTTGAATTTATTTTAATTATACTAACGAATGCCTTCGCCCCAAATGAGAAGCGCCTAACGAATTATTTGCACGGAGAATATGATTGCGTCGTATAACCCTCGTCGATATATATATATATTACATATCTATATCTGTATCTCGTCGCTATTTGCAACGTGAAAGATAGATTTTTTCCCTGCTCTCTTTGAAAATTTTTTCAGACCTCAAATTTTCAACATGTGTCGCATAATCTCGTTGATGTCATAATTTCAATCTTGGAAAAAAAAGTAGATAATTAAAGTTGGTGGCAATAAATTATTCAACTAGATTATCGTAGTTGATTTGCATAGTGAAAATCTGTACAATAGTCCAAATCGAGTTTTGGCAAAAATAAAAAATAACATTTTATCTACTGAGTTTTTAGATTTTTATGATGACTAAAATGTGTTTCCAAGACATGGAACAGAATGTAATAAAAGTTTACACAGCGTGACTCGGTACTTTGTAATCTGACATGTGAACCGTTGCAATTACAACAGCCGAATTGTGACGGCATTTTAAGTTCTTAAGATTAAACTTTCCATTAAACTCGAGTTGAAAGTTAAGGAAATATTGAGTCCCTATGAAATCTTTTAATGTTAATTATTCAATAAATAGCTTCTTAATCGTCGTGAAATTTTTACACGACCTCCTGAATACTTTATGTAAAAACATATTAAATTTTCAGAATTCTATCATCATTACTTCAACCTTCTTAAGGGTTAAAATGAAAAATGATGAGAAAATTCTGAAAATTTGGTATGTTTTTGTATGAAGTATTTAAGAGGTCGTGTAAAAATTTCACGATGATTAGAAAGCTCGTTATTAAAATATTAACATTTTGTTAAGAACAATTTTTTAAACAAATAAAAAATATATTTATCAATAAACTTCGTTGTGTTTCCGTTGCTTTCAATATAAGTGTAGATACTAAAAACTTATGGCAAAGTTATATCAGTTTCCATAAGACTACATTTAATTTAATTTAATTTGTTAATGTTAATTGTTCGATAACGAGCTTCCTAATCGTCGTTAAATTTTTACACGACCTCTTAAATAATTCATCCAAAGCATACCAAATTTTCAGAATTTTCTCATCATTTGCGATTTGGGACTCAACATCCTCAAGATCGAACTTAAGTTTCAATTTGAGGTGAATCTTAAGTTTGAACTTAAGTGTCATTATAAGTTCATACTTCAGGTCAAAAATTATTGCGAACTTCACATCGATCTTAAGTTCAAACTTAAACTTGATTTGACGTTTGATCTTAAGATCCATCTTGAACTTGAACTTTAAAGTTCGATCAAACTGCTTTCATCGCCTCCTTCGACCGTGTTTTTTGACATTAGTTGTCAAAATAATTAAGTTCGATTGAACTTAGTTTAAGCTCAAGATGGATCTTAAGGGCAAAATTCAAACCAAATTTAAGTTTGAAGTTAAGATCAATCTGAAGTTCGCACTAATGTTTGAACTTAAGTATGAACTTATAATGATACTTAAGTTCAAACTTAAGATTCATCTTAAATTGGGACTCAAGTTCGATCTTAAGTTCCAACTTGACTTCAATGGAAAGTTTCATCTGAGGTTTGTTCTTAAAAACGATCTTAAAATACAAAAAAATGATTACCTTGAATTTTTACCGCTATCATCGTTGAATCGAAGGGTATCAAATTTTCAAGCCCAACATAGAGATAAAAAAATTGGGTAAGTCGTATAAGTTTGCGGGAATCAAATTTTGCACGCTGATTCTTTTGTCTGACATTCGATGTACAAAGATTTTTCGGAGAAGAATGAGGGGTGGGAGGGTGCAAAATACGCTAAATTGGTCCTCGAATTTGTCTTTTTGCGATCCATATACCTATATACATGTGTGTGACTCATCAGCAGTAGGAAAGCACGAAAGAGAAAGAACAGGCTCGCAGAACGCTCTAAACGCACCCCCGCGCGAATGCACCCTCGAAACCATCCGCAAAATTGCACGGAGGTGGCGCGCACACGTTGCATATAGTATCAGGGTAGAGAGGGGAAGGAGATTGCCGGACTCATTTGCATTGCAAATCCATAACATACCGTGTCCCACCCACGCATAAAGCAGTCCATCGACGGGATCGAGAGACAAAGAGCGAGAATCGCTCGAAGATACGGAATGAAGTGTTTTACGCTCTCGCATCTGAAATATAAGTGTCTCTAAAAATTCCAAGGTTTTAAGTCTCGCTTTACGTCACCAATATAAGGGTTTTATACGATTTAAACTTCTGCTGAAAAACGCGAGTTTTGTAAAGGAAAAGATTTTGATAGGTACTTTAGCTGACGGGGGTTGAGAAGAATCTTTAGAGGGTGGTAAGTGCAGATGGAAAAATGTTTCTTGTGCCCTTTTTAGGCGCTCACCCTCATTTTACATCAGGAATGCCTGCACTGAGAAAAAAGTTCAGTTAAAACAACTAAATCCATTTTGTTGAAAAAAATTTAGTTGATTCAATATTAATTCGTTTGAAATAATGAAACTATAAATAATTCAACAAATGGATTTGGTTAACCATAAGATATGAGGTGAACGAAATTATTTGGTCAATTTCCAGATACAGTTTAGTCCAATTTACACGTTACTGAGTTGCTGTTAAGAAATATTTCGTTGATTTATAGTATATTTTAACTTGATAAATTTAGCTGTAACAAAAAAACAATTCGTATTTTTAATCACACAATTTATTTGGTACAAAGATATTTATTTGATTGAACTGAAACTTTGCCCATTCAAGCAACGATTCAACCGATTTAACTAAATCTTCCACTGTATCTTTGTTGAATTACCAAAATGATCTCGTTGAACGTCCGGAAACAAATATTTGGTTGAGTCAAACACATTTTTGCGTTTTCAACCAAATTTTCTTCTCAATGTGATAAAATTGATTTTAAAGTATTTTAGCGTCCGACTGGATGCACAATTTAAAAAGTACAGCATGGAAAAACTTCTCGCCTATAAGATAACTTTCTACCGTCAAAATTTCGAGACCATTTTCGTTTCCATCCTTTACGACTCCACGCATCCTGATATTTCTATAAAAAAGGCATTTTTTGTCGATAAAGAAGATTTTTTGTGTGTCTGGGATCAGGACTCAATGACAAACGAACCAATGTTTTTATTTTATTATCACAAACTTTGGCTCGACACGATTGTGATCCATTCGTATGTCTACAAATCAGGGTTGCAAATAATGCATTACTTTCTTTAATGCATTTTCATTTTCATTAGCCATTAAAAAAGTAATGGTTAATGCATTACTTTTTCATTAAAAATTTCGCAAACCTGCTAAAAATATTAAAATTTCCTAAAAATAATGTTTTCCACATTTAACTGTTTAATTTTAAAACTAAGGTAGGATTTTTTTTGCTTTTCATTGTATATTTCTTTTTCCTCGCATATAAACTTATGGCAAAGTCGAGATACGATGACTTTTTTGAAAATCTATTTTTTTCGATTTTTGAAATAAATTTTTCATCTAAAAAGTACCGTCGGCAATAAAAAACATCACATCAAAACGACTCGAACAAACGCTCTATTTAGATACATAGAAAAAACTATGGACTCAAACGATTCCACCAACATAATCGGAGAGGGTGAAAAATGTTACCGATTACTTTGTCACGATTGAAGGAAATAAGGAATTCGTGGTTAGTGTCAAACGTGGAGAATGGTAGTTTGCACGGGGCAAAACCGTTGAAAGGGGAAACGCACGGCAACATCAGGAATGTTGTGCCAAGTGTGCAGAACGATATAACAAAAACCAACAAATACCGACATATTCGTGTAACAGGGATAGGCCCTCCAGGGGTGGAAGGAGGCACACACGAGGTTATACAAGCACGCAACCAGCACGGAATATCCGTTTTAACAATGAGCCCTTGCCCTCCTTCTCCACCGTCCTTCCCAGCACCGAGATACTATTCCGCGAGACCACGCTGTGTTACACTAACTCCCCATTAACAGTCGAGTATGGCGATGCTAAATATCGCGAATACCGTGTACAGAGAACCGAGTACCGTCGGTACTAATACTATTGTACGAATCGTCCGCTAATGTATCACTGTAACACCAAAAATAGCGTGCTGCGAAAGGGAACGATTAATCATTCGTCATTGTAAGAGAGGGTGGAGAAGTCACGACGATGAAAGGATAAAAGATCATCGACACAGGAAAAGTCGTACATAGGGAAAAATGTTTAGATAGTGATTTAGGGTGGTCGAGCCACGAAAATGGCGATTTTTAATAATAATTTATAATTTTTGTAGAATGCCTACAAACATGATGTATATCTTCCACCATTTGAGAAACCAAATGAACAATTTTTTGGGACTAGTTAGAACCCTTAAGGTGCACCGATTTTCTGAAAAACCTAGTTTTGAGTTTTTACACTCTGCGCGTGATTCAGAATAAACCGCTCGACGGATTTTACCCTACGACGTCTCATTTTCTCCGTGACAATTTTCCCCATAGGATGAACGCGGCACATTTTTCTTTAGCTCTTTTTTCAGAGTTACAACTTAAGATCGAACTTAAGTTCCAATTTAAGATGAATCGTAAGTTGAACTGAAGTGCCATTATAAGTTCATACTTAAGTTCAAACTTTAGTGCGAACTTCAGATCGATCTTAAGTTCAAATTTAAATTTGGTTTGAAGTTCGAAATTAAGATCCATCTTGAGCTTAAACTTAAGTTTCATCGTACTTAATTATTTTCACAACTAATTTAAAATAACGGGGCTGAGGGAGGCGATGAAAGAAGTTTGATCGAACTTAAGTTCATGCTCAAGATGGATCTCAAGATCAAACCTCAAACCAAATTTAAGTTTGAATTTAAGATCGATTTAAAGTTCGCATTAAAGTTTGAACATATAAGTATGAACTTATAATGATACTTAAGTTCAAACTTAAGATTCATCTTAAATGTGAACTTAAGTTCGATCTAAAATTTAAATTTGAGTTGAATAGAAAGTTTGATCTCGAGTTTGATCTTAAGAACTTAAAATTCGGGCCTAAGTATTTGGTATTTTTATGTAAAATATTTCTTCAATAAAAATGACGAATTCATTGTCAAAAATCGTTGTTTTTCATTTAATTTCATGTATAATGTATAAAATATTATTGTTTTTTTATCAAAATGATGTCAAAGCTGCATTTACGATGTGGATCTTTGACATAAGTTGCATTTCAAAGCCTCTCCAAAGTAGCCCCACACTCGGGGTTACTTTGGCTTTTTTCTTCTAAATATATAAAATTGTGAGGGTCTATTGGGGCTTGTTATTGTTATACATTTTATAGCCAAAGGACACATTGTTCTGTTCGAGCAAAAAAAAATTAATTTTGGACATTAAAAAAAAGTTACGACGAAAAAACTTCCGAAACACGAACAAAGTAGCCCCGTTTTAAGGTATCTATACCGAAATACCGCCTTAGTCCAGAAAAATCCACATATTGTGTGATTTTTAAAAATTAACATTCTTAAAGGATGCAGATAAAAACCGCGAATACTTTGTGGCATCAGAATCCATAAACCAATTTTTTGTTGTTATTTATCAATTTTTAATGATTTCTAATCGATCGAATTTCTTATCGGTAATCGATTTGCGAGCTATGCGCCACACAGGTGGGTTTCATCGTGAGTATGAGAAAGAAGAGAAAACGATTTTAAAAAAAACGGTCAACCGCGTGTCACGAGTGCGTTGAAAGAAAGGGAGATATGTTGGCGCCGAGTCCCGATAGATTTCCCGATAGACGAAAGAGATCTATGAACGAAAGCAACTTTTCTTTGCAACGCGGATATACCGACCGAGTCGATGAGATATCTCGCGATGTAGAGGCGACCTGAGGGCGCCATTGAAAAACCCCACTGATCGTCAATTTTCTCGGAACTTTGCGAGTGAGACTGCCCGCGAAAGACGATATACATTCATCCGTTGATTCAAGTCTTAGGTTTGCCACGGTGATGGGGAAAAAAAATTCTCGCCGTGCCAAACCGGTTCAAGGAAATCGACAGTTCCTCATGATAATCAAGTTTGCCCTTATTTATCGCGTTTCTTTGGCTTCCCGCAGCGCCATATCTCGCAAACGAATGACTCGTCTGAGAAAATCGATTTATAGCGGAGATAAACCACCGACTTCATTCAGCTTCCAGAGAAAAAAGAAGTATCAATGCGCCGAAGACCCCCCAGATATGTGGCGATCCCAAAATCTACGGCAATTTAGGGTCCAATTATTGTCATTTCTCTCGACGTTATTAGCAATCTTATAGGGCCCAATTTTAAGATATGAAGATCTATCTTAAGATCAATCTTAAGATCAAACTTAAGTTCAAACTTTTCATCGTACTCAAGTTGGAGCTTAAGATCGAACTTAAGATGAATCTTAATTTTGAACTTAAGTGTCATTATAAATTCATACTTAAGTTCAAACTTTAGTGCGAACTTATGATCCATCTTGAGCTTAAACTCAAGTTCGATCGAGCTTAATTATTTTGACAACTAATGTCAAAAAACACGGTCGAGGATGACGATGAAAGAAGTTTGATCGAACTTAAGTTCAACCTCAAGATGGATCTTGAGATCAAATTTCAAACCAAATTGAAGTTTGAACTTGAGATCGATCTGACGTTTGCACTAAAGTTTGAACTTAAATATGAACTTATAATGATACTTAAGTTCAAACTTAAGGTTCATCTCAAAATGGAACTTAAGTTCGATCTTAAGTTCCAACTTTAGTTCAATGCAAAGTTTAATTTTAAGTTTGATCTTAAGATCGATCTTAAGACAGATCTTAAGACCTTAAAATTCGGGCCTAAGCGTTATTCTGTCTTCTCGAAAAAAAATTAATATCGCACAAGGCATTCCAAAACGAACAGTCCAAATGATTTCTGGATTTTGCACAATTGTTCGATTATCTCCAATTCCTTGTGCGTAATTCATTTTTTTTATGTTTTTTTTTATTTTGAATTTTGATGTTTTGATGTTTTCAAAGTTTGAAGTTTAATTTATTTTTTTCCATTTTTTAATTTATACTTCATTATTTTCATCAATGTGAAACTCGAGAAACAATGAAGAATAAATTAAAGAATGCAAAAAAATAAACTAAACTTCAAACTTTGAAAACATCAAAACTCCAAACATCACACATTAAAATTTTATCAATATGAGACTCGACAAATATGGAAGAATAAACTGAAGAATGCAAAAAAATAAATTAAACTTCAAACTTTGAATGAACTAAAGAATGAAAAAAATAAACTAAGCTGTAAAACTTTGAAAACATGAAAACTTCAATCATCAAACATCAAAATTTCAAAATTTCCCCTTCACGAATGCAGAGCTTTCTTCGTGCGAGAAAACAAAGAACAAAACAAGTTTTCTTTTGCCCCCATTGCTTCAAAGATACTCCCTGACGCAAGTTTCCATTCGGATGCAAGAAAATCAATAATCATGAACCGTTAATAATGAGAAACAAAATGTATCGTGATACGTAAGTGGACATACAGGCGTAACGAGGTGTCGAAGCGTCGGCGATTCGGGTGAATACACACGAGGATTGAATCCACCGACTCGTTTTGTGCCCGATTAGGACTCGCTCCATTTGCCATCCTGCTCTCGTACGTCGCATTGAACGTTTCATAATTCATGGGACGGTTGGTGGTCTGAGGGCGAAAGAAAAAAGAGCCTCGTGTGTGCGAACCATCGTCACGCTGCTACTGGGACATGATGGAGTGAATCGACTCCAAACAACGAGGCAAGGAAGGGCTCTCTTGCAATTGTATCGTCGCTTCCATCATTGATGATTGATCGAACGAGATCGAGGCGAAACTTACCCCTCGCGCGAAGCTCGATCCGTCAGTTCCTTCTCCCACAAAATACAACAATCATTGACAAAATTCAAATAGAGGTACGATTAGACAACACGACTCGTTCTCAAAGTGTCTCGAAAGCTTCAAGAATGAACGAGGAGGGAAATAGGGATGGTGGAAAAGCCATGTATATGGGGCATTCCACGTCAAATCACCCGGTCATCGGCCTGACCCCCTCGAATTTTGATGTCCAATGAATTGTGAGTTTCGTTTGGCCCAAAATATGATTTCTAAAAATTTGAGATCATATTTTGGGCCAAACGAAACCCACAATTCATTGGATATCAAAATCAGAGGGGATCAGGCCGTTGACCGCGTAATTTGACGTGGAATGCCCCATATATATATGTATGTGTACAGACACGAAAGGGATGCAAGCAATGAAAACCTTCAAGACTATAACCTCCATTTCTTGAGTGGCGATAAATCAGCGTGAGATCGAATAACGAGGAGGGGCCCAACGATAAATCAGGTACGCGGATCTCTCTTGGCTCCTGGGTTGAATTAGGAAATTGCCTGCTTAAAAACCGCAATGATGTTAATCCCGAAGGGATCCGAGATCGGCGTGTGCACGAGAAAGAGAAGTGAAGAGAGTCGGAGGAATGAGAGAGGGAGAAAAAAAGGACGCGAACCCCAGAGCTTTTTCACGACTCTTCCTCAATCTTCCTCCCTCTGCAGGACAGGGATGTCTGCAGCAAAAATAAAACTAACAATAAGGCGGAGTACATCTCTAGGATTGCCGTGTGCTCTGCCCGAGAAAAGAGGGTGAGAAACGGGGGCTGAAGTACCGGGGTGGAATAAAGTGGAATAAAATCAACGTAACTCAATCACTAGAGCGTCTTTGGAGATTGGTGCCTGCACAGCAAGTTGCTCTTTTCCTCAAGATTTCCTCAACAATGTGCATAGGGTATTCCAATTGAACCCAACCAATGTTTGACTACCCTCACCCCCTTGGATTGGTTTCATGATTATTCCGACAATTTTATTGAACGAAAAGACACTGAGAAAAAAATTTCGTTGAAAATGCAAAAATTTGTTCGACTCGACCAAATATTTGTTTCCGGACGTTCAACGAGATCATTTTGGTAATTCAACAAAGATAGCGTGGAAGTTTTAGTTAAATCGGTTAAATCGTTGCTTGAATGGACAAAGTTTCAGTTGAATCAAATAAATATCTTTGTACCAAATAAATTGTGGGATTGAAAATACGAATTGTTTTTTTGTTACAGCTAAATTTATTTAGTTAAAATATACTAGAAATCAACGAAATATTTCTGTACAGCAACTCAGTAACGTGTAAATTGGACTGAGCTGTATCTGGAAATTGACCAAATAAATTCGTTCACCTCATATCTTATGGTTAACCACGTCCATTTGTTGAATTAATTGTAGTTTCATTATTTCAGACAAATTAATATTGAATCAACTAAATTTTTTTCAACTAAATGGATTTAGTTGTTTCAACTGAACTTTTTTCTCTGTGCACATTGTGACGTTATGACAAAAGCGATAAAAAAGTTTATCACTTTTTCGTTAAATTTAAATAATTGATTTTTGTTTATTGACAAAAAGTATATTTTTTATATTAATATTAATAGTAATTGTATTATATTTATATAATATTAATATTCATATTTTTATATTTTTTAAAATATAAAATTCATTAGGGTACTTTTTAGCATCAGTAAAATCGTATAGGAAAAAAATCACTACCTAAATTCTCTGGTATAAGGGTTCATCTTATCAATTCAATGACGTTTTGTCGGCGACCCCCTTCGATTTTTTTTATTTTTCAATATGTTATACATGCAAAATGTATTTAATGCATTTAATGTATTATACGTGCAAAAGGAAGTATCCATCTGAATTTTTAGCTCTCTATATCTTAAACCGTACCGTAGTTATTGATTTTTCAAAAAATACTCTTAAAATAATCGTAACTTCTACAATAACCAAGATATTCTAATTTGTTAGCAGGTCATTTTTGTTTATTTTTCAATGTACTTTTTTTTTAACAAAATACGAAAAATAAGAGAAACTTTTTTTTCTTAATTATGAAAAAATTATAAAATTATAAAATTCTACGTAAAAAAACAACATTTTTGAGATTTTACCGAAGATGAAATTAAAATAACTTCTTAGTCAACAAATTTTTTTCTATTTTTTTTCGTAATTTTAATATTTTTTTCTCCTATGACTACAATAGTTGATTTCAATAATGTTAAGATAAATCATTTAACTTCTCTCACACATTTCCTTTGTAAATGATAATGATTAATATTAAGAATTAGAATTCAAGTACGTTTTGCATTTTATTCAATTTATTTACATAAAGATTGTAATTCTTAATGTTAATTATTATAATTTACAAAGCAAATATGTGAGAGAAGTTTAATTATTTATTTTAACATCATTGAAATCAACTATTGTAGTGATAAAAGGAAAAAATATCAAAATTACGAAAAAAAAAAATTTAATAAGAAGTTATTTGAATCCCATCTTCAGTAAAATCTCAAAAATTTTGTTTTTTTACGTAGAATTTTATATATATATATTTTTTTTAATCAAAGGGGTCCCATTGAAACAAAATCAATTTTTTTAGTTTAAAACAGTCAAAAAGACATTCATTTTTTTTCTCCTTAATTTTCGATATTTTTTTCAAGAAGTACATTGAAAAACAAACAAAATGACCTCTCAGCAAGTTAGAATATCTTGGTGATTGTAGAAGTTATGATTATTTGAAGAATATTTTTTCAAAAATCAATAAGTTCCGGATATAGAGAGCTAAAAATTTACATGGATACTTCTTTTTGCACGTATCATAACATATTAAAAAACAAAAATATATTGAAGGGGGTCACCGACAAAACGTCGTTGAATTGACATGAAATGACTCATATAGACTCCGAAGTATGATCTTCGTTATTTTTACTGGAATTTCGATGAGTTCTATCCTAACGTTTCCACTTGTATTACCAACGGACCATTTATCAGTGCCCGAGGCATTCACTTATCTTCATTCAAATGGCGTTACTCTATTACCCAATCGTTTACTCTGTACGAATTATTTTGCAGAGGAAGCTCCTGTTTTAACAAAAAATCAAGACTGACCACCTCTCTTATCACATCTGACGGGGTACTCTCGCTCTTGATCAATAAACTTGATTAAAAAAATGTTTTAAGCTACTTATCAGTCGCTAATTGCGTCAATCTAAGGGTACACATTCGGTACAATCCGGTGTTAAGTATAGAGACGATTGTACCATCGACAGAGGCTCGTTTTAGCGCGCAATCGCGGGCAGAAAGCCGTTGAGCTAAAACAGAGGTTGGAACCAACACCCGAGTAATTCACGTTTATTTGTAATGGACGTGTGTGCATTTGCGAGTACAGCGAGATATAAACGTGATTTGCCGCTGGGGGCATAACACATATCGACTGGAATATCGATGGAAATACAAATATAGGATTCGCAGAGTGGACTGGCTGAGGGAGGTGGAAAGCGGAAGGTTGGCTTCGGGCCAACTTAAATTTGCACTTCAATGCGCCAGAGTGATCCATACGATTATGAGCTTGGTTTGTACCGGAATTTCCAGAGAGGATGAAATCTGGGATACACGCTGCGGTGTGTTACGCATCGGGGAATCGAGAATATAGAGGTTACTACGGAACGTCGACGTTTTGCCCACCAAACTCGCCGATCCCTGACGACAATATAACGCCGGTACACCATCCCAGTCCTCAATTGGCGCAAACTCCGATTGATAATCACCATATCGGCTACGACGACGGACGCTTACGATGAGTTAGGATGACGAGATTTAGCTATCCGCAATTTGTACGATCGCCAATGGACCATCTGGTTTTGCAACGTCAAAACCAGCCGTGCAGCACAACCGGCTTTACAACAATCACTCTACCGATCCGTTGCTTCAATGACCAGACGTTCAGCATCGATGCATCGATAATTGATTGCAATATTGTGTAACGTATGATAATTACCGTCGCAATGTGTGACAGAATTGGACAAGCGTGCATTTAACATGCGGGTAAACGTCAAACTTCTGCCTCAGGACGTAAAAAAATAGAGAAATCTCGAAAATCTCTTACTCAGAAGAGATTCAATGATTGAAGCAGCAGGTTGAAGTGCAATTTTGAAGCATGGTACACTTCACGGGAACGTCGAAGTGGGTGCTAAATTTGCTTGATAAGGGCGCGCGTACCTTGTCGTGCGCCGGAGACGATTAAGAAGCTATCGGGGTTGGCTTGGTGAAGACGGTTACATGAATACTTGCAGAAGTATAGAGGCCATAATATCTTAGGGCTGTAAACACAAGCTAAAAATCACACATGTCCCTATCGCGTATTTCTCGGTCCTGCGTGGCGAAAGAACCCAGCGTTACGGTTATTACACGCGTCACGCAGAACAACCAGTCACGCACATTCAGGTCTCCTAGAACCTCCCATACGACTTTTCGTTCTCATTCTGCTGTACTCACCGGGAAACCTGCGAGACCCTTATCATCACCCTTTATCTTGTCAACTGGCCTCTTGGTTCCATTATGCGCCACTTACAGTGTTCCTTCTGTTCCAGCCTTTGATCATAACCTACGATTCCAATTTGAGACCTCGCTCCGTAATGCCTCCAAGTATCTTTTTTCCTATCTTTATGATGGAGCTTCTGTTAAGTCTGTGTAAAGTGGCTACAATAAATAGGTTGAAAAACAACCGACGCGTTTGGCTGGAGAGATCATGCCTAGGGTTAGTTCAGAAACGACCATTTTAGATGGCATTAAAGAATTGCATTCCGTATTGGACCCAACATTACTATCCCACTATTCTTTCGGCTAAGAGTTACGGTCCATTGACCATATGGTTATCAAAGTCGTCGCGTTCAGGTCCTTCTGAAATCGATAGCTAAAATCCAGGAATTCCCTGGCCCTACGTAGATGGCAAAAACTGGCAATGACCGCAATCAGCTTCGTACAGAGGTGAACCCGATCGTTACCCCACTTCAGCATATATATATCGATCTTTCTCTCTCTCTCTCTCTCTTCGGGTATAGGTTTGGCTTCGCAATCAGCTTCACAGTAAGATAATTCGTAATCCCACTTCAGCATACTTGTATCCTTCTCTTCGGCGGTAGCATAAAGGACCAAGATCTCTATATATTCCCGGGGAGAAGATGGTCTCCGGAATATAAGAATGAAGGTGGATTCTCTCGGTGAAAAGAATGAAAAAGTCTTAACCTCCTACCCCTTCTCTTGGCAAAGATCTGGGATCGCGTTGAAGCTGCAGCAGCCACTGCTTCTATCTTCGACATGTACGTATGGTACAGTTAATACAGGTATACACACCCGGGATTTCTGTAGTAAAGTTGGAGTGAGTCGGTTGGTTGGTTGGTACATAGAACGAAGAACCTAGAAGTAGAGCCGCACGATAGGGTCCAACGTCTTAAGGAGGCGTTACGCCAGAGAGTCATCGTTATCAGGCAGAGCTGTGGTTGGTCGAGCAGTCTCTGCTACCCGTCCAATGAGATGCTGGTCTCGAGTTTTCTCGATTCACCCCCCAAAAGCAGTTGCATTCCACGCAGAGGGTAGGTACTGGCTATGCTTTCTCTCTTATATGTCCCTCAAGCCACGCCACACGCTCACAAAGCTCTCTCTCTTTCCTCTTTCTTCTTTCTCAACATATACCGACACTATATATCAACCACCCCCGTCAAGTATATACAGTGGACCTCGAACTGCCCACTGGCTTGGCCGAAGGCCACTTTGCCCACTGGTCAGACGTTCGAACGACCGTCGAACGATTCCCGGATAAGCGACGACGTAACTTCGCGATGGCAGTCGAGCGAATCCACACGATCCACGAACCCTCCCTCATTCACATCCCTTTTCGATGTGTAACACTGTATACATACGCAGCATTACTGTAGAATCGACAAATCCAATAAGGATAATAGAAAATGGTCAGCGTTTGTGAGCTTTGAGAAGAATAATAAAAAACGATTCTGTTTTTCTACCCATTCATTTCTGAGAGACATTCTCCCAATTCGGGCTCCACAGAATGGACCAAAGCTTTTGGCTTTTCTTGCACTTTTACGATAATGCGTAAAATGTAATCAATAACAGGCTGGAAAACAGGACACTGAATGGAGCAGCGAAAAAGATGCTGCGAATTGTCGTGGATATCGAACGAGAAGCTGAGAAAATGTGACCGAGAGAAAGCATGAATTGGAAATTTGCGTCAAAGACAATCTCGCTACTGTGAGCGGCGACCGAGGGGATGGGATTCACGCGTGGGGTGAAAGATGTCAAGAGGACCCATATAAATGGAGCATTACCGCCAACACCACGTTCCCTTGGATCTCACGAAAGTGGATGATGAAAAAAACAGAAGGGACAAAAAAACGACGACGTCAAAGAAAACTGGTGAGACTGATGTTATACGCTGTGACTATCCTACATCTCAAAATTCGTCTATTTCGACCTGCGAGTATATAACCCGAGGACACGCTTCATATATCTCATCGAAGATGTTCCGTCGAGCGTGTGATGTATATACTCTGCCAGCGAAGGTATCCAACCGTAAAAATCATGTATCGCATTATGAGGTCCAAGCGTAGGGGTTGCTTTTCAGCGTTATGTTGGACGGATGATTTTGATGTTAACGGTGACAAAATGGAAGATGTATCTGACTAGAATTGCATCTATAATATTTGAAGCGTCATGAATACACGTTTAGTTTCCTGTCCTTCCAAAATTCACATCAACCGTTTGCAGAGTCTGCAAAATTGCGGACTGGTGTAACTTAACATTGACCCCCATTCCCCAGACGTTCCCGATTAAAAAAGAAGTGGAAAAACATTGGCATGAAATGACGAAACTGTTCAGAAAAAAATGAATGATGAGAACAAGGCAGAACTAGGCGGCAAAACATTGATAACATTATCATAAAAGAAGAGTTGGAGAGGTAAGACGTTCGAAATCGTTATGCGGTTGGATCCAGTGGGTTTGGACGATGTTCCTCGGCGTTTGATAGAGAGTGCTTAAGCAACGCGGGAGAACCCGGTGAAAACGAGCTCTATATAAATGCGCTCTTACTTTGAGGCCATAAAAGCTTCGGCAGCATGTCGTTTCGCAGTTTTGCCCTCTCGGGCCCGTCTACATCAGTGAGTTAACCAACGTTTTACGCACTTGGTAGAGGGATTGAGGGTCTGGTGCGAGAAAGAGGGAAGAGTGCCACCTTTTGCCTTCTGATATGCTTCTAAGATGAGCTATATCCCGCGCTACTTTCGTATACTGCATCGTATACATATATCGTAGGCATTGGCGTTATATGCCCGGCTATAGGGCTGTGTATAAAGGTTTCCAGGGGAGGAAAAGCGACCGAGCGAAGCACCGCTTTATCGTAAAAGCCCCCTTTGAGGGATCCCGTTTATTGGTTGCTAAACATCGATATATTGCTTTTGCAGGGGAACACCAACGCCCCCTCATCCCCATACTGTCATATCCCCACAGCAACGTGCCCAAAGAGCCTCCCTGGTAACTATATTCCATATACCCACACGATAAAAATACCCCTAGCATGTTTGACGTACTTTTTCACCGAGCTTCGCTTTTTCGACAAACGCTCTGGAATTTCGTCGAGCTTTTTAAAGCCTCGTTGCTACAAACACCATAGGCGCGATAAGTATGGCGATATACAAGGGCATTGGCGAGTATTTCCATACACAGTTGAAAGCACCATCCTATATACACGATATACTGCATTTCAATCTCAAAGTACGAGTGCGAAATAAAGATAACATGAAATAGAACAAATGATGAGGAAAAATTATGTGCTACAAAATGATATCTGAGGGAAGGAATAAGCTCTCGCATGTCTTTACTATGGTCAATACCGAGGAAGGAATCTTCGGGTGACCAAATTACCAATGTCTCATTTTTGCTTCCTCATAAAGGAAGCTTTGTTTTCGTGAAAAAATTTTTTTCGAGGTTTGTATGTCAATTTGTTTAAAATGTCCCAAAACATCGAAAAATCATATTTAGAAATATGGCCGGATGGATGTGTGTATTTATCCTGAGTTTGTCGAGCACAGATTGCTCTTTATTGTGAAAAAATTTGGTTTTAATTCTAACGGGTGTTAAGATTTTATCGATTTTTTCTTTTTTCCAAAAATGGTGAAAACGCTCTAACTTCTGCAATTTTCAAGATATTGCACCCACACTTTGTACAGAATTAGTATAGTTATTGAGGTTGTTTGGCATTGAATTTAGCAAAAATCGATCGAAAGATTAAATTTCTACGAAATTTTGAATTTTTGAAAAATAGCGTAAACGCTCTAGCTTGCACAATTTTCAAGATATTGCACTAAACTTTATACATAATTAGTATAGCTATTAAGGTTGTTTGGTATTGAATTTAACAAAAATCGATCGAAAGCCTAAATTTTTATGAAATTTTGAATTTTTTGAAAAATAGCGTAAAAGCTTTGACTTGCACAATTTTCAAGATATTGCACTGAAACTTTGCACAGAACTAGTATAGCTATCGATGTTGTTTACTATTGAATTTGGCAAAAATCCATCAAGGGATTCAAATTTTATGAAATTTTTAAGTTTTTGAAAAATAGCGTAAACGCTCTAACTTGCACAATTTTCAAGACATTGCACTGAAACTTTGTACAAAACTAGTATAGCTATCGAGGTTGTTGACTATTGAATTTGGCGGAAATCCATCAAGGAATTAAAATTTTATGAAATTTTTAATTTTTTGAAAAATAGCGTAACTTCGGCTGTTTGCGAGATAATGTGTTGAAATTTTGTACACATTCAAAATAGTGATCAAAGTTGTTCGCTATTGAATTTGGCAAATATCAAATTTGGCAAGAAGTAAATTTGAAAGAATTTGGCACATTTGCACATTGATTACTCATGTTTTTCGATAATTAACAAAGCTTCCTTTATGAAGAAGCCAAATTGGATCGCCATACTTTGTGATAAAGGAAGGAGTGTGAACCATGGATACAAATGAGGAAGCAATGTGCAAATGTTCAATTTTTAACAATTACGATTCCACTTTGAGGTCCATTGAAGTCGAATTAATTCAGCCTTTCCTGTCGAAAGTATTCGAAGTCTGATTTTTTAAGTCGATCATTACGTGACCCAAATTAAGGACCCTTTATCTGCAACTCAATGTCTTCCTCGTTAGCTCTATGTATATTTATGGTGAACAATAGATCCGTCAAGGTATGGTCGTTTGGCTGAATGCTCGTTTCGTATACCGATGAACACTTTAAGGGCCTCGAAGACACTTTCAACGAGCTTTTCTCGACACACGTTGAAGTGTATCATGGTTTAATGGTTCTGGCGCAAAATCTTACGATGGTACCTTAAAAGCCCGCGCGGGTAAGCGTATCATTCGCACTTGGAGAGTTGCAGAGGCGAAATGCATGAGCCACGAGATGTGCAGCGTACACACCCTCTGACGTTTGTGAATCATCAAGTTGCGTTGCGCCGTTTCTTGGCACGTTAATATACAGATATATGGTTATTCGAACGAGAAGGATTCTTGTCTCAGTCAGCGACTCTTGGCGTAGGAGCCATATTGTGTTTTACCTCCTATAACCGTGACTCTCGACACTATATTAATGCCGCAACGGGTGAAGACAAGAGAGAGAGAGAAAGAGAGAAGCTGCCAAGAGGATTGTGTCCTGCTTTTACGAGGCCGTCACGTTTTGCAGCGCACCTTGGAATACATTCGCGGTTTTGGTATTGCCGTGGCACTTAATTTAAAGAGCTCTCTCGCGAATCTACGACTCTCTGGAGAATCGAATTTCCACCCGAACGATATCCATAATATATATATATGGATATGTAGGTGTGTGTGTTATGTACGTATAGGTACATGTAACATGCGTACATGTGTGAATGTGTGAAGTCAGAATTCGTATTGCGTAGGCGAGAACGGGGTAATAACGATCAGTAACAGGAGAATCTGTGTATCTCGGTTTGTTACAAAAAAAAAAACATGTTTTTCACTAGAATAAAACCTGGTAGTACTCTTTGATGTCTTTACCGTAAAAGTGTTTGACGATAGCGATACTCGAGTGGCAAATTATTATTGTTTTTCTTAGGTCGAATTTCGATCAATGGTTTTATATAACGAATCATCAATAAATTCATATTGTTAAAAAAAAAATCATGATAAACTAATAGAAAAATAGAATGAGGTCAGTTTGGATGTGGTTAGTTCAATATTTTGTATTCCATTTGTGTATGTTGGGAAAAATTCAATTTATTATTATTTATTATTTTTTTTGTTAATACAAAAAAATAATAAATTGTAAGGCGTAAGAAATTTGTGTATGTTGGGAAAAATTTAAATAGAATACAAAATATTGAACTAACCACATCCAAACTGACCTTATTAGATTGTTCCATTGGTTTATCATGATTTTTTTTTTAACAATATGAATTTATTGATGATTCATTGGAAAAAAAGAATACACAAATTTCTTACGACATACCATTTTTTTTTTGTTAGTACAAAAAAAATAATAAATTGTAAGGCGTCTTGTAAATAAATTGTAAAAAATGATAAATTGTACAATATGATGGGAAAAATTCAAATTGGATCGCACAATCAATGTAAGTGTGAAACCTTTTTTCATTTTGAGAAAAAAGGTTTTCTCAAAATCTGCTACCTTCGACAGAAAGTGGATCATTTTGTGGAAACTTGAATCTCAAAACCTAAAATAATTATTGCTGCTGAATACTGGTGAAGCTTCGGAAAATTCTTCGGAGTAGCCAAAGAAATTGAAATTTCCGTACTTCGTGATACAATAAAAATATGAAAAATTTCAACGGCATTCAGCATTCTATAAACAACAATTATCAATAATAATATTGCCCAAAAGTTATTAATAAATTGTTTAGACAAATAATTACTCAACAATTTTTCTGTAAGTTCTGTTTTTTTTAAACAAATCGAATTTTCTGAACATAGTGTATGAATTTTTTCAGAATTTTCTTTCAATTTTGAAATATTATAAAAAACATTCTAAAATACAAACAAAAAATTGCCAATTTTGTATATGTTTTTGCACACAGGTTTATCGTCAGCTTTGAAAACTTTCAGAAACACTACGCTACAAAATACATAGATACAGAGATTCTAAAAATTTCAAAACGGAAATTTCAAAATAGAGAGAAAGTTCTCGAAAAATTCATTTGCATTCAGAAAAATTAGCGCATTCGATTTGCTTAAGCAAAAAAAGAATTCACCAAAAAATTGTTGAAAAATTATTTGTTTAAAAAATTTATTGATAACTTTTGGGCAATATTATTATTGATAATTGTTGTTTGTGGCATGTCAAATGTTGCTGAATTTTTTCAGATTTTCATTTTATCACGGAGTACGGAAATTTCAATCAGATAAAATTTTTGGCTCAATTGGTGCACAATTCTTGATATGTGCAATTCAGTGTACGCACGTAACACAAAAAAGAAGTTACGTAAATACGAGAGGTTCTGTTGTACATAAAATTTGATGAATCGATCAACGATCCCTCGGGATTATCATGGTACGTGGAGATCAAGGGCGTGAGGGCGAGCAAGTCTTAAAAAAAAGCTCCATGGCAACATCTCAGCGTCGATTTCACAGGCCCTCCACAGCTGATACAAGATTCTTCTGAACACGTTCTTCATTCCCCTCAAACGCATCACTCCGATATCCCACCCTTATTATGCAAAGATATCGACCAAAAAAAAAATTGCCCCTTGTATTTTTTATGAAAATCCCTCGGACTCGATCGCACCGATCGCTAATCGTGCTCAAAAGCTCATGTGCAGCTTTTATCCCGTCTGTTTTCGAAAACTACTTGACCAAGAATCTTCCCTCATGGAATTCATATAAGTAATTCCATGTCAAATCGACCCCTCTCAATTTCGATGAAATTTGGTCAGAAGTTTTCGTTTTCAATAAAAAGAAATTCTACCAAAGGAGAAGAAAATTGAAATTTTTTATCGAAAGTTATGCGAAATTCAAAATTTCACAATTTTTCAAATCTGTCAAGTTTATTTTTTAAATATCGTCAAATCTATTATAGTTATGAAAAATCGTTTTGAATTAGTTTTAAAGAGTATACTTGGGGCTACGAAAAAAAAATATACCGAAAAAAAATGTTGAAAAATGATGAATTTGGAGAATTTTGAATGTTCAAAAATAGTAAAAATCCAAGTTTCATATTTTATATTTGGTTTAATTTTTTCATATTATACCTTGTATTGATCTTAAAAGATTCTGAAATTTTCAGAGAGGTGTTTTTTTGTTTCAAAAATAAAATGTTTTGAATTTTGGTAAAAAAAATTTTTTCGTTTTTCCTTTAAATGAAGTAAAGTTGAGCAATCATGTAATTCTGCAATTTTGAACAGTAAAAATTTCAATTAATGACAGATTAGAAAAAAAAAAATTATACCAAAATTCAAAAATTTATATTTTTGAAACACAGACACACCATCCTAAACATTTCAGGATCTTTTAAGATCAGTACAAGGTGTTATATAACCAAAATTTAACCAAAAGTTTAATGTTTATCGTCGACTTGCACGATTTTTAAAAATTCAAAAATGTAAAATTTTGAAACAAAAAAACACCTCTCTGAAAATTTCAGGATCTTTTAAGATCGGTATAAGGTGATATATTAAAAAAATTAAACCAAATATAAAATATGGAACTTGGATTTTTACGATTTTTGAACATTCAAAATACTCCAAATTCATCATTTTTCAAAATCTTTTTTCGGAATATTTTTTGTCTCGTAGCCCCAAGTTTACATACTCTTTAAAACTAATTCAGAACGATTGTTCGTAACTATAATAGTTTTCAAGATATTTAAAAAATAAACTTGACAGATTTGAAAAATTGTGAAATTTTGAATTTTGCATAAATTTCGAAAAAAAATTTCCAATTTTTTTTCCTTTGGTAGAACTTCGTTTTATTGAAAACGAAAACTTCTGACCAAATTTCATCTAAATTGAAAGGGGTCGATTCCAACTCTTGGTCGATTTGACATGGAATGACCCATATCCTTTTTCCACTCAAAAAATTAAATTTAATACTAAGAAATAATTTTTTCCTATTTTCGGTGTAACGAGTTCAACAGATTACTTTTTTTTATCTCTTCGTTATTTTTTTAAATATTCTCACGATGTACCGTTTAGGAAAAGCTCAAAGATAGTTTAGAAAAATATTTTTTTTACGTCCACTGCAGATGGATAATAAAACGATAGCCGTAGCTTATAAACTTGAGATCGGGGAATCTCGACTTTGAATATGGAGGTTCGCCGGCCGCGAAGACTCGCGTATAATTTACATGAAATTGCTTATTAAATTACACCGTGTTTTTTTTTTTCATCGTGATTTAACGGTATCCTGGCAGAGTGCAGGGGGATGGCCATTTGTCTTTCGGGCTTTTAATTTCTCTGGCCCCTCCTCGAATCATTAACAATACCCCGAACGGTAAATTTCCTTTATCCTCATTTATATATGGGTCATTCCATGTCAAATCGACCACTTTTGAACCCGACCCTTTTCTATTTGGCTGAAATTTGTTTTTCCTTTTCTAACCTATTAAAAACATTTTTCAGGAAATTTTCAAATTTTTTTTCAGACGGAAATGTCGACCAACTCCATGTTAGGTGGCATTTTTTCCGGAATTGATAAAAGTATTTTTTGAGTGAATAAAAAAATTAAAGATAGCGAACTTCGAAAAAAAGATAGTTTTTCTCAAAAAAGTGAAAAATATAGCCTTTAATTCAGGGACCCGAACGATGCGCCTAACTATGGAAATAAAAAAGGAGCGCCAATTTTTGTTAACTTCAAGCTATCAACGCAACATTAAAAATTCGATTTTCTTCGAAACAAAAAGAGCTAAGAATTTTTTTTAACGGTATTTGCGAACTCAAAAATAGCCTCTAATTCAGGAACCGAACGATGCGTCTATGGAACTAACTATGGAAATAAAAAAGGAGCAGTAATTTTTGTCAACTTCAAGCTATCAACCCAACATTAAAAATTCGATTTTCTTCGAAACAAAAAGAGCTAAGAATTTTTTTTCAACTGTATTTGAGAACTCAAAAATAAAATTTCACAGATTTTAATGTCTTAAAGGTTTTTCGTATTTTTTTTGGGAAAGTACACTTGAAGATGAAAATTTTGGAAAAAAACGTCCCAATTAGTCCATTTTTGGAGAAGTTATAGCTATTTTTTTAAAAACCTTTTTTTGGGTTGGGTAAAAAATTTTGATAATTTGCTGAAAAATGTTTTCAATTGGGTAGAAAAGGAAAAACAAATTTCAGCCAAATCGAAAGGGGTCTGGCTTAAAAGTGGTTGATTTGACATGGAATACCCCATATATGTATATATTGACATCCAAGGAGTTTGAAAATAATGTTTGCACTTTCAGAATCTATGATACATAAAGAATGACTCTTAACAAAACTCATAAAAATAGTCAACAATAGTGAGAACGTATTAGGGTGGGTCAAATGAAATGACTAATTTTTTTTTCCCTCGATATAATGAAAAATGTATTGTTTGGCATCAAAAAAATCTTCTGCAAGTATTAGACCTTTATATTTAAATTAAGAGATCCCTCATCGCAAATTTTTATTTCCCATTTAAATAACATATGATTTTTTTTTTCTAACTTTGGAATATTATTGGACTTTAACAGTTGAGGTTAGGCGAGTTTTTTTAGCAAATATTCTACAAACATGTGCTAAAAAAAACTCTCCTAACCTTAACGGTTAAGATCTAATAAAATTCCAAAGTAAAAAAAGACAATTTCCTATGTTATTTAAATGGGAAATAAAAATTTGCGATGAGGGACCTCTTAATTTAAATATGAAGGGCTAATACTTGCAGAGGGTTGTTTTGAGATACCAAACAATACATTCTTCATTATATCGAAGAAAAGAAAATTAGTCATTTTATTTCACCCATCCTAGAACGTATACACTCTGACAATCTGTAACATTTGCATGATATATTTTAAGACAGGTAAGCATTTTTTTAAAAATTAAATGCAAAATTTCAATCACACGTTCTTCGAATTAGATCCTTGTCAATACTTAGGATTAGGATTATGTTGACATCCGAGAAGAGTTTGAAAATAATTCTTGCACCTTCAGAATCTAAAATATATGGAAAACGACTTTTAATTTTAAAAAAATCCAAAAATAGTCAAACAATAGTGATAACTTATGAACACTTTGTCTCTAACAATTTGAAACAATTGCGCAATATCTTAAGACTGCTAAGAATTTGTTCTTTTTTTTAATTAAAAATTTTTATCTAAAATTAATTTAAAGTTAAAAATTTAATTTAATTTAATTTAATTTAATTTAATTTGATTAAAATTAATTTCAAATTTTTTTATAAATTAGAAATTTCAATTAATTTAAAATTTTTATGAATTAACATTTTTTATTAATCTAAAATTTCAATCATATGTTCTTCGGATTAGATTGTAGTCAATTTTCGGAACTATGCTCCGAGCATTTTGAGCATTATTACACGGCAATTGCAAGGAAAAATAAATTATCATCGATCATTCACTGGATCGATTATGCCGTAACTTTTAACGAGAAGAAATCTCGAAACTCGGCAAATCGGGTTCAAGCGTTCGCGACGATCTGGCGAAATTTTCTCGACTCTCTTGTTTCACGAAGAAGAATGAAATAACGAGACATGTCAGTGAGGTATGTGACCTGTCTCGTGTGGGGTCATGTCGTGGGGTCGTGTTTTCGCCGCGTGTGCTGGCATGACGTGTCTACGCAATCTGTCAGTGACGTGTGACTCCTCCACCCTCCATTTTCATTCCACCGAACCATTGTGGCTTCATATACGATGACCGCAATAAAAATCGTCACTCACACACTTTTTTTTCCTCAAATTTGTATGAATTTTAAAAAAAATTCCACACTGAGAAAAAAAATTGTTGAATGAACTAAATCTTTAGTTGCATACGCACGACTAAATATTTATTGAGTCTAACTAAATAATTAGTTTCTTGAATAATTCTGCGTTTCAGTTGACCAAAATATGATTCAGGCAAAAAAATTTGGGTTTGTACAACTAAATATTTAGTCGTGCGTATGTGACTAAAGATTTAGTTCATTCAACTTTTTTTTTTCTCAGTGCACCGTTCTTATTGATAAAGATTGTTTTTCTAAAATAGAAAATCGTGCAAATTGTAAACTTGTACTGTGCTTAGCCTTTTTTTAAATCTTTTGTCAACCTAGTTCTATGAGATGGGATTCTTAAATTTTTGTATATTCTGATCAGGGTTGCGAAATTTTTAATGAAAAAGTAATGCATTAACCATTAAAATTTAATGGTTAATGCAAATTATTTTCATTAACCATTAACCATTAAAATTTAATGATTAATGAAAATTATTTTCATTAACCATTAAAATTTAATGGTTAAAGGTTAATGAAAATGCAATTGCATTCAAAGAGTAATGCACTATTTGCAACCCTGCCCATTACAATGTAGTGTGTTATAGGACAAATTTCCATTACCCATTGCAATGTTATGTGTAATAGACAATACTTTGATTGCAATTTTGAGAATGGAAAAATATATAGATGAATGAATTATTGCAATTTTGCATTACATTTCATTGACTTAGGACTTAGGTTTTTAGAATTATAATATAGATGATAATGGGAAGGGTTGCAAATAATGCATTACTTTTTTTAATGCAATTGCATTTTCATTAACCATTAATGGTTAATGGAAATAATTTTCATTAACTATTAACCATTAAATGTTAATGGTTAATGAAAATGCAAGTGCATTTAAAAAAGTAATGCATTATTTGCAATCCTGATTCTGATAAAAGCTCAAAAATTACTTTCGTTACTGAGTGATTTCACGTCAAACCAGCAGGTCAAAAAAATCGATGCTCCAATCATACTCTCGATATTTTCCTGTGTTCTCTATAATGAGAAAACATTACTGTTAAATCACTAACCCAAAATAAAATTATTTGTACGAGTTATGATTTTTTTTAAATTGCGTACTTTTTAACGACTCAAAAAACAACTGTATTGCTTTTGTGTATAACTGCGCCGAATTTTGGAATTCGAGAATTTCGCTTCGAGAAATCAAAACTGTTTTCAAAACCCTTCAAAATGAGCATAATTTAACCTCATTTGGTGCATTTATGACGCCACAATCGTAAAACTACGTTTTTTCGAAAATCAAGAATAACTGAAAAACCTCATTTTTAAGGAATCTGAAAGAATCATATTAAATTTTTACGACAAAAAATCTATATTCCTGTGGAGTTCGAACTAGTTCTGACCAATGGATTTTGAATTATTAATCAATATCATCTTTCAGAAATCAGTTTCAGCTATTTTGAGATTTTCAGGTTTTCACTTTAGGTTTTCTGAGAAATTCGTCAATAAAATCAATATTCATTGTTTTATAATTTTTCACAATTCAAACAATCGCAACTTTAGACCTAAAGTTGCAGAAAAAGCAATTGTTCGTAAATATTATCATCATTTGATGGAGATGGATCTCAAAGAATTGTAAATAAATTATTTTAGAATTTTTTAAAACAATGATTATCGATTATATTGATGAAATTCTCAGAAAACCTAAAGTAAAAACCTGAACGTCCCAAAATAGATGAAACTGATTTCTGAAAGATGAAATTGATCAATAATTCAAAATCGATTGATCAGAACTAGTTCAAACCACACAGAAATATAAATTTTTGGTCGTAAAAATTTAATATGATTTTTTCAGATTAAAAAAAAATGAGGTTTTTTTTTTAAACATAGTCTTACGATTGTGGCGTCATAAATGCACCAAATGAGGTTAATTCGGGCTCATTTTGAAGGGTTTTGAATATACCGTTTCGATGTCTTGAATTCGAAAATCCGGCGGAGTTATACACAAAAGCAAAAAAGTTGTTTTTTTAGTCGTTAAAAGTACGCAATTTTCAAAAAATTATAACTCGTACAAATAATTTTATTTTGGGCTAGCGTTTTAAGAGCAATGTTTTCTCATGGTAGAGAACACAGGAAAATATCGAGAGTATGATTAGAGACATCGATTTTTTTTTATCTGCTGGTTTGACGTGGAATCACTCTACTTTAATTCCGTTTTTTCATCGATTTTTGATTATTTCAGGATTCTGTAAAATCAGGACCCCTTAAGCTGTTTTTGGGTAGGCATTTCGTCAATTTCAAAATTTTATAAATTGTGAATTCTCTAAGCAATTCTTTATAAATTCAGTATCAATCATCGTTATCACTGCTGGATTTGTATAAAAATTTGATCTTGATAGCTGCTTATTAACAAAAGTCAAAAAACATTTTTTGAGAAATTCAAAATCACTCGGAATTATAAATTGTTCAGCAATTGTGACAAAACAGAAAAGACTTAATCGAGAAATTGGGAAAATTGCCAAATTTATATTGTTTTAAAATAAAAATGAATCTACAGAAAATTTTCAAAAAATTCCCTTTAAGTATATTTGTATCGATTTTTTTATTGTAAACATTATTGATGTCGAAACAGATGTCAATGGATTAATTTTAATTTTTATGTCATGAAATTGAAACCTTAAAATAACATTGAAAGTTAATAATTTTTTTGAATAAACTTTCCTTTGAAGGTATCGCGAAAGTTTCACAAGGATATGTATCGAGACTCTTTCGCACTCGAAAATCCGCTCGAGACGCAGAGGGCGAAAAGGGTAGATATCCACTCGACTAAGCCGATATGCATTCATTATAATAAGAAATGGCGGGGTGAGAAACGTGTTAGAAGGGATGAAGAAAGTGAGAGAAAAGTTTAAACGCGCTTATCAAGTTGGTCGGAATTTTCTGTTATTTAAGAAGGGCTTCGTCTTACTCGCATCTCGTTTTTTTGTGTTCTTTCCCCCTTTCTTCCCACTTTTCATCGCCTTAAGACGCCTTTCAACCTTCTATATGGGGCATCCATACCAAGTCGACCTGAGTGTGACCCTCGACCGCGCTGATTTCGTTTACGATTTTTTATATGATCCTTCCTAATCAAAATAGCATTCAAAATTTTTTTCAGATTTTAAAAACCAAGTTTAAGTACGTTGTAATTTTTTGAACATTTTTTTCGAAAGCCTCGAGGGCCGGAATTGAAAAATCTGAAAAAATTCTCCAAAATCCATGATGTCCAGGCTTTCGCTTCCACCTTGATTTTAGGTTTTCATGAAGAAATCGTAAAAAAAATAGATGCAGAAATTAACCAATTTTTGAAAAGGGGAAAGAATTTCCAAAAATAGTTGGTTAACGATAAAAATATTCAAGCCCCTTTTCACGATAGATTAATTTCTGCATATTTTTTTTCTTTTACGTTTTCTTCATAAAAACCTAACATCGACGTGAAAGGGAATTCCAGGACATCATGAATTTTGGGTCAAAACTTTCATTTTTGACACCAGATTTTTGAGAATCTTTTCAGATTTTTAAATTACGGCCCTCAAGATTTTCGAAAACAATGTTCAAAAAATCATAACGTACTCGAATTTGGTTTTAAAAATCTGAAAAAAATTCTGGATGCTATTTTGAGTTGGAAGAATCATATGAAAAATCGTAAACAAAATCAGCGAGGTCGAGGGTCACACTCATGTCAGGTCGACTTGGTATGGAACGCCCCATATATACTCTGGACTTCCTTTTGTCCAGCGATACGAAACCCACGGTGAAAACTTATTTTTATTCGCAAATTTCGCGTGGCAAAAAGAAAATTCGTGACATTTGAAGTTTCATAAATCTCATTAGCATATTTATTTGTTGTCGAAAGATGGAGAAAATAATGCATGTGCTTTGAAAGCAAAGCACGTGGCAACGTATTTTTTTAAATTTTTTTTACTTGTTACCATTTTTTTTGCATTTTGAATTTTGATGTCAATTGAAGTGCTACATATAATATATAATTCTCTTTTTCATGAATAATTTTAAATAATTTTTATAAATGAAAAATACATTATTGAAAACTAATAAATACTGCGATTGAAATCGACGGATGAGTCGGAACGAAAATTCAGTTAAGGGGTTACGCAGTCAGGATTTTCAAAAAATCGATATTCTAATTTCATTTTCGTAATGTGCATATATTTACTTATATACAAAGAAAATTTCATGTCAACCCGGCAAATATTTTCAAAGTTAAAGGTATGTGTAATTAGTATGTGTAAAGTGCTTTTAAAACTTTAAACGCGCGTTTTTCTCAAAACTGTATTTTTTAAGTCGATCAGCAAGATTTTTCATAAACGATATAACCGATGAGCCTCAAATTTTTTACAGAGGCTTTATAAATATATTTTTTAGTAATTAATCGAAGGCTTTCTCTTACCGATAAATATTTTCCGTTTTATAAACAATTGAAGGCAAAAATTTGCATCAAAAATCGGTTTTTTTTTTAAAAGCCGCCATTTTGTTAAAAATAAATATTTTGCTTATTCCTTCGATTAAATACTAGATCATACCTATATTAACGAAACATTTTTTTATTTCTTTGTTTTGGCTGATCCAATCCAGAATTATCGTGCTCACCGCAAGACGCCTTTTTTAGAGGACTTCAAAAATGATTATTACTACAGCGGCTTCAAGAATCATTATTTTTTGATAAGAACAATTTCAAAGTAAAGTCAAAAGTTACAAAAATATGTATATACATTTTTACGTTAATATATTAAAATGTCTTTCTAGAAAAAAATTCTTTAAAAATTCCTCTTTTCGACCTTCCGAGACTGCGTACAACCCCTTAAAGAAAAATTATTCCAGAGTCGATTCACTAATCGTTATTTCTTTTTGATAAAATTGGAAAATTGATTGATAACTTTCTCTAACTTCAAAAAATGTCAACCTAACGAATGATTTGAATATGTAAATTCGATAGCCAATGGCAATTTTAACCGAAACCACAGAGAGGATTCGCACGAGTCCTCTTCATATCCATCTATGTCGCTCTTTCGTTCTCGACGTGCCTGGGGCTTGGAAATTCAGTATTTTTTCAATAACGCATCGACGAACGAAACAGGCGGCTTTTCTCATACGTTTAAACCGAGAAATATGCGTTATAGGTATCAGTGAACGTGAAACACGTGATAAAGTCAACGAAGCGACAAAAAGCCCTATCGAAGGTCCCCCGAAGTAATAAAAACATCAGGGAAATTCCTCAATATTTACCAAACACTCAGAGTCATGATTTTCTTCGGCTAAAATTGTCAAAACTTTCATAAATCTCCATAATATGGATTATGACATCAAGAGAAAAAAACATAAACTTCATTCAAATGGAATTTGATTGAAATGTTTTTGATCAATAAATAAGAATTATATGATATAAAATGGATTGAATACAAAATAAAAATTGTATACATTTTTTTATTTACGAAATTGACTTAATTTTCGTTTTCGTTGGGACTAAAATCGATCAGAACCGATCAGAGAGCAAACCAAAAATTCTACTGTTACACGTATGAACCAAAGACATTAATAAATTTTCAAGTTTTATCACTAAAAAGGTACAAAAACACAAAAAAACTTACTGCGAATTGGATGAAAGTCAACGAAATGGGAAAAAGCCCTATAAAAGGTTCCTTGGAAAAATAAGAAACCCAGAAGTTTCATAATATTTTACTAAATATTTAAAGTCATGTTTTTTCATTGGCTAAAATTTTTAAAACCTCGATTACTGACTCTAAACATGATTTACGAGATGAAGAAAAAACATTAACTTCATTGAAGTAGAATTTAATTGAAAGATTTTCAATAAACAAATAATAGTATACAATATGTAATTTTTTTGTAATTTTTATTTTCACGAATTCGCTCGGATTTTAGTGAAACCATTTTTTTCGGTTCGAATAAGCTTTTAGCGATTGAATTAAAAATAAATTTTTATCTACACGTAAAATGCGTACAAAATCGATTATACGGAGAAGCGAACATTGAAACGTCCGCACCTAATTCAAAAGAATTTCACTCGCGTCGAGATATCGATATACATACATATACGGACGAAGGGCAATTGGAGGGCAAGCAAAATTGCTGTTATAGGTAGTCGTAGCGTGAATGCTATTTTCCCCCTCGGGCCTTGGACCAACATGCGCTACACGTTTCCACAGATCGAGGAAGCGAAAGCCCCCCTCCCCTTTCTCTTTTCGCGTGGCTCTCGCGATCGAGAGCGAACAAGAGCAACAAACGCTAGGCTGCTTCAAAAACAATTCCACCCTCCGTTATTCACAAGCTTTTCTTTTATCTTTCCGCCCCTCCCATTATTCCCTTTTGCCTCGCGACGCGAATTCCTTTCTAACAAGATAACATGGACGAATCATTAGAGCAAAAAAAAACGTTAAAAAGATTTTACGATGAAATAATTACGACCGATATTTTCAAAAAAATTTGAAAAATCAATCGCTCAAGTCGATAAATCGCTGCGAACTACTTCGCGCAATATTGACGCAGCAAAAACAATCAATTTTATGTCGTAGAACATCGATTATAAAACGAAGTAATTGCATTTGCGTGAACGATGTACTTACCGATTTGCAAACGCAGGTTATGATGGCGTCTTCTTCCAGATTTGTCCCATGCAAAACGACGCCAATCTTCAAATGGTTGATAGTTCAATTCACACCTGTTCAGAAAAACAAACAAAACATTAATATTACTAAATAATTCTATATTCAACGAGATGCCGAATACTTACAGGCACTTGTGCAAAAAAGGAAAATACTATCGTCAATAAACAGCACCGTCCAAGCACTCCAAACTAATTCGCGAGTGAAAAACAATTGAGCGCGGTAAAAATAGAGGGAAGAAGAGAGCGAGAGAGCGAGAAAGCTTTTCGCGACTGTGGCGCCACCGTGTTTGACAGTGGTCGCCGTGCGAAGCGTGCGAACCGCTCGAAACCTTCGCCCGTGTTATTTTTCAGCTGTCGCTTTTTTCCAAATGACTTTTTTATCGCCAGTACAAAAAACCACGATATTCATATTCAACCCGTGTATAAGTTTAGGATAAATGAAGAACGAAGATTCGAGGTTTTTCCTCAGGACTACACGTTAATTTGCAACGGTAAGAATCTGTACATAACCTATGAAATAGAAAAAAATGTATTATAAAGAAATAATATAAACGTCAAAAACATGTGAACAAATCATTTGATTTTTTGTACTCCACAAGCACGAAAAATAGAATCGAAAAAGAATAAAGGTAAAAAAATGGCCGACGAAAAGAGCGAGCAGAGCGAATGGAAACGTCCCGACGAGGTTATGCAGTTGCATCGCCTGAAAGTTCGAAAAAGAGCTCTCCAAGCTCGCATGAACAGAACGGCCCCGGCGAATGCTCTGAAAAAATGGAACAACGGTGACGAGACACCCCTCTTGCAATCATCGGCTTCGCAAAAACGTAAAAATCCATTTGCAACCGGAGATGCCAATAAAAGGCAACGAGAACAAGTTCCTGCCGAATTGGAGGCGAGCAACGATTCGGTTCTCTTCGAACTTATGCGCAGTAGCGAGAATCGAAAACCTGAGAATTCTAGATCGATAGTCGCAGAATCCGTCAACGAACCTCTCACCTTCGAGAGTGTCTTAACAAAATTGAACGACGGTGATCTTAACAAAATTACCTCGGCTGGCCGAGAAACGGTTCCTACAGGATTCGATTATCTCCCCATCGACTGGAGTCTAAAGACCAAAATGAGAATAATGTCGCCTAAACCCTTTGCTTGGAACGGCAAGCCTAAAACCAGCGAAGAGGCCTCTGGAACAACGGGTTTTGTCAGATGCTTGGATATAGGCGAGGAAGAGACTACTTTGGATACTAGTCCAAATGCTAGGTAAATCGCTATATTCTCGCGAATCTTTGCTTTTTCATAACTTTCTCAATATTTAAAACATTGCACCCAAATTTATGGACTTCAAGTTCCGAACATTCGAGTGAACAAAAAATCGACAAATTTAATGTTTTCAAAAACAATTTTAAGACTTTATTAACACTTAGGAAAGAATTCTTCAAACGCCTTTGAATTTTTGAAATTATTATTTACTAAGTTATTCGCAAGCTCTTCTAATTTTTCATTAAATCAATACTTTTTCTTATTGTTCATTCAACTGAACGTTCAAAACTTCAAGTACATCAAATTTTGTCACCAAGGTTGCTCACTAGTATTGAATTTTGAAGATATTGCACTAATAATGGAATATCATGCAAATTTCTCCTGCCGTTTTTAACATCTTATCAATTAATTAAAGTGAAAAATCTTTGAAATTGTTAATTTGCTCATTGCAAAACTTTTGGAACTACAAATACACCATTTTCCTTCCTCATAAAGGAAACTTTGTTTTCGAGACAAATTTTTTTTCGCGATTTTTATGCCAATGTGTTCAAAATGTCCTAAAATATCGAGAAATCATATTTTAAAAAAATGTCCGGATGGATGTGTGTGTGTGCGTGCGTGCGTGTGTGTGTGTGCGTGCGTGCGTGATGTAAGTAATGAATAACTCGAGAACGCTTCGAGATATCGAGCTAAAATTTTGTTTCAATTCTAACAGGTATTCAGTTTTTATTGACTTCTTTCGTTTTTGCAAGAATGGCGTAAACGCTCCAACTTCTGCAATTTTAAAGATATTGCAGTCAAACGTTGTACAGAATTACTATAGCTATTAATTAAGTTTGTTTGGTATTGATCTTGGCAAAAATCCATCGAGGGATTAAAATTTTATGAAATTTTTAATTTCTTTAAAAATAGCGTAAACGCTCTGACTTGTGCAATTTTTAAGATATTGCATTGAAACTTTACAGAGCTAATATAGCTATCGAGGATGTTCCTTATTAAATTTGGCGAAAATCGATCGAATGATTAAAATTTTATCCATTTTTTTTTTTTTTTTAAATAGCGTACTCTAACTTCGACTATTTGCGCGATCTTTTACTGAAATTTTGTACACATTCAAAATAGTGATCAAGGTTTTTCGCTATTGAATTTGGAACAAATCAAATTTAGCAAGAAGTAAATTTGAAAGAATTTGGCAAAATTACACGTTGATTACTCATGTTTTTCGATATTTAACAAAGCTCCCTTTATGAGGAACCCAAATTTGATTGCCAGACTTTGTGATAAAGAAAGCTATGTGATAAGATGAGGAAGCAATGTGCAAATGTCCAATTTGTAAGGTTTTTTTAATTCAATTATTCTACCCTGTATTTCTCAAGATTTGCTGATAAGTAAATCACAGCTTTTGATAATACGAATATCGAACAAACTGATGTATGAAGATAAATTTTAAATGATCCCTTAAATTATTAAATTTCAGATTTCACCGGTGTTGTCTAGTCTGGCAACATCCTTCGCTACCTTGGCTGGATCTGTTTCCACGCGCAGCTGGAAAAGTGAGCTCGAGTATAGCGAGTAATTCGGCCATTGCCCAGAATCAATGCGTCAGGGATGCCCTATTTGGGGAATGGAGCGAGAGTTTTAGATCGTTGTTTCATCTACTTCGAGCGCGACAGTGTCCTTATTTCTATGTATGTACAAACGCATTTACGGTGCTGTATCGAGCTGCTGGGGTTTGCGGAATATCCGAAGTTCACGCGCTTCTTACGCCAACGACGAGAGGATTTCGGCAGGCTCTGAAGCAAGAAGGTAGAAAAATCGTTGAGGATAGGAAAAACTCTGGGAAAGAGCTGAAATAAAATTTAAGGATGTCGAGTCCCAAATCGCAAATGATGAGAAAATTCTGAAAATTTGGTATGTGTGAGGAAGAATTATTTAAGAAGCCGTGTACAAATTTCACGACGATTAGGAAGCTCGTTATCGAACAATTAACATTAACAAATTAAATTAAATTAAATATAGTCTTATGGAAACTGATATAACTTTGCGATAAGTTTTTCTATTGACCTCTCAATTTTTTAATATCTACACTATATTGAAAGCAACGGAAACAAAACGAAGTTTATTGATAAATATTTTTTTTAGTTGTTTAAAGAATTGTTCTTAACAAAATGTTAACATTTTAATAACGAGCTTTCTAATCGTCGTGAAATTTTTACACGACCTCTTAAATACTTCATACAAAAACATAGCAAATTTTCAGAATTTTCTCATCATTTTTCATTTTAACCCTTAAGGAGGTTGAAGTAATGATGATAGAATTCTGAAAATTTAATATGTTTTTACATGAAGTATTCAGGAGGTCGTGTAAAAATTTCACGACGATTAAGAAGCTATTTATTGAACAATTAACATCGAAAGATTTCATAGGGACTCAACATCCTTAACATGTTTCATTTTTCTTTGCGACTACAATCGATTGCACACTCACAGATATAGAATACACGATGCCACTGAGGAAGGACAGTTTCAAAAGACGCTCGGACGTTACGGATTCCGGTTGTGAAACTCTTGATTCGTGTCCTTCGAATCCTACGACGATACCTGATGAAACAGTGGAGAACGAAGACGACGAGGATAACGAAGATCAATGGTTGCAGAGTCTCGGTATCGAGGATTCCGAAATTCGAAGGATCAACACCTTGCAGGTCTAGAAAACTTCATATACTTGAATTTTCGAACGGTCGGCTTTAACGAAAACCGAAAAATTTATTAATTCAACGAAATATTTCGAAACCCGGCCAATAGTTGATAAATAATCCCTTCAAATGATAAGAAGAAGATTTAAAAATTATTTACCAAGTATTGACGGGTTGGTTTGATATTTCGTTTCATCAATATATTCGACCGGTATTCGTTCAACTAAACGTTCGAAATTTTTAGTATAAAAAGTTTCAGTTATTGTTAAATTTTCACAATTATTCAAAGCAGAGCTGGGCAGTACTTGAAAGTACTCGGTACTTGCAAGTAGTTGAAGTACAGTACTTGCAAGTACAAAGTACTTAAAAAGTACCTCAAGTATTGTACTTACATTTTTCAATTACCTCCTGCACTTGAAAATTTCAAGTACTTTTCTGTACTTGAAGTACTTTTTTCAAGTACAAATATCAAGTACTTTGGAATGTGTCTTGCTGATCGACCAATATTTGGAATCGGTCCCTTTCAATTTCAATGAAATTTGGTCAGAAGTTTTCTTTTATCATAAAACGAAGTTCTAACAAAGGAAAAAAATTAAATTTTATTTCGAAAATTCAAAATTTTACCATTTTTTCAAGTTTATTTTTTAAATATTTCGAAAACTATTATAGTTACGAAAAAATCGTTCTGGGTTCGTCTTAAAGAGTATACTTGGGGCTACGAAAAAAAAAATATTCCGAAAACAAAATTTTGAAAAATGATGAATTAGGAGAATTTTGAATTTTTCAAAATCGTGAAAATCCACGATCAACATTAAATTTTTGGTTTCATTTTTTTTATACAACACTTTGTACTGATATTAAAAGATCCTGAAATTTTCAGAAATGTGTTTTTTTTTTGTTTCAAAAATATGATTTTTTGCATTTTGGTAAAACTTTTTTTGTACTTCTAAGTTAAGTGAAGTTGATCAATCATGTAATTTTGACAGCTCAAAATTACAAAATTACATGATTGCTCAACTTTAAAAAAATGCATATTTTTGAAACAAAAAAAAACACCTTTCTGAAAATTTCAGGATCTTTTAAAATCGGTACAACGTATTATATTTAAAAAATTGAACAAAAAATTTGATGTTAATTGTAGATTTTCACGATTTTAAAAATTCGAAATTCCCCATATTCATCATTTTTCAAAATTTTTTGTCAGAATATTTTTTTGTTCGTAGCCCCAAGTATACTCTTCATGACGAAACAAACGATTTTTCGTAACTATCAGTTTTCAAGATATTTAGAAAAAAAAATTGAAAAATGGTTACATTTTGAATTTTGCATCACTTTTGGAAAAAAAAAAAAATTTCCTTGATAGAACTTGATTTTATGATAAAATAAAACTTCTGACTAAATTTCATCGAAATTGAAAGTGGTAGATTCCAACTCTTGGTCGATTTGATATGGAATGACCCAAGTACCAGAATTTACGAGACGTACCCGAAAACTTGAAAAGTACTTGATACTTGGTACTTGATTTTTTCAAGTACTTTGTACTTGATACTTGAAGTACTTTTAAGTACTTTGCCCAACTGATTCAAAGTCAGCACAAAATTTACTGGAAATATGTCAAGCGGTTAATCATTCCTAAAAGGCTAACTGAATTGCTTATTTATGAATTTTTCTCTACTACAATAATTCAATTCAAGAAAAGTAAAAAAATGAGAGCTCGATTTAGACAATGTCACGTGTGCTGTTTGCACTTCAAGCAATGAATTAAAAAAAAAAATTGTGGAAATTATTGAATTAATTCCTAAATGGAATTGTCATTTTTACGTTTCAGGCAAGGATAGTATTGGAAAAAGAAAGTGAGGTCGACACGCTGAAGCAATCGCTAGTTTTCGTGAAAGGAATCGAGGCTCAGGCACTTTTTAACTTTTTGATAAATTGCAAATCTGCCGTTGCAACAACCGGCGCATTGGCCGGGGTGCCGCCGACGCTTTTGTCACCGGTAGCCTTTCACGGAGCTACTCTGAGACCCATCAAGGTGACACGATAAGATAAATGATAATTGTTACAATTTCGATGAGGAGGAACAATTAATTTTCATAATCCATCATCTATTCGAGGTTCGCGAAAGTATCGTACGCGTGGAAAAGGATAGATTTTACTCTCTCGAACTCAGAGGCCCTATTTTACCGCACGTTATACCATCTCTTTGTAATCTCATGAGATCCAGCCAATTGGATCAATTCACCGTCAGTTGCGCTCAACTAACTTCCACAACTTCGTTCTCCAATGCTCAGCATGGCCAAGGTAAAATTATTCGTATAAATCATCCCAATGGCGACGCTACATACTGGAATGATCACCGCAAAATTGTCATCTACAATTTTCCAGATGCAGATTGATTGAAATATGTGGGGCGTTCCATCCTAAATCGGACAGTTTGAAAAACTTTTCTTTTTTAAATTTCCTGAATTTTTTAATATTTTTTAGTACGTATCGAAATACCCTTCCTGTTAAATTAAGAGATTTTTTCAATTACCCGTTCACAAGACATTAAATTTTGAAACAAAAACCGCTCTTTTTTCGGTTTTTTTGTAATAACTTTAATAATGATCCAAATTGAGTTATTTTTTTCAACATTTTTGTTTCTTTACGGCCTTTTCAGAAAATAATACAAAAAAAACTATTCGACGTGATTTTGAATAAGTTTTTTGAGTTTTAAACTTTGAATCGTGTTTTCGAAAGTGAGTGCATATTTTGATTTTTTTGAAATTTTTTCATATTAAACTTCTATTTATTCAACACCTTTTAAGACTAGTCCGGTCGTGGGCCTTGCATAATTACTATTTTTTTGTAGATTTTTGAAAATGAAAAAAAAAAATTCTTTGAATTATTATGAATATCAATTTTTGATACTGTATACAGTGTGCAGTACTTCTTCATGATTCAAAATTTATTTTGACACTTTTGTATTGTTAACAGGTTCTTAAAATTAATAATGAATCGTCAAGTCTGTTTACGAACAATAATAACAACAGTTTTTATTTATTCACGTATTTTTTTGAAAATCTTACATATAAGATTATTTCCTGAATTAGAATATTCCTTTGCCAATGAGTTGACAAAGAAATTGAGAATGAAATTTTAAGAAAATTGAGGAGTCGAGAATGAAATTTTTGTGTCCCTGTGATTGACTTAGCAGTATTGTATCGCAAATAAAATGTTTCTTTTGCTTCTAAATAGTGTTTCTCCGGTGAAAATTTGACAGCAATATTCTTTAAACTATTTGAGTTCGATGCTCAGTCATACAAATTTTGAACTGTTGTTATTTGCTCATCGATTAATTATTAATTTAAAACATCTGTTGACCATAAAAACGTGTCAGAGTTAATTCAAAATGATTTAAAAAATACTATACAGTGACAAAAATTGGTATTTATAATAAATTACAGAATTTTTTTTTTAATTATCAAAAACAAAAAAATGGTCATTATGGAAGGCCCACGACCGGACTAGTCTTAAAAGTTGTTAAATAAATAGAAGTTGAAAATTAAAAATAAAATAAAAAATATATATATTCATTCACTTTTGATAACACGATTCAAAGTTTAAAACTCAAAAAAACTTATTCAAAAACACCTCGAATATTTTTTTGTATTTTTTTGTGATAAGGCCATAAAAAAAAAGAAAACAGAAAAAAAAAACACTTAATTTGGACCGTTATTAAAGAAGTTATGACCAAAAAACCGAAAAAAGCAGTTTTTCCAAAATTTAATATCTTGTGAACGGGTAATCGAAAAAATTTCAAAATTTGATAGGGTCTTTTGATGGGTACTAAAAAATATAAAAAAATTGAGGAAATAAATAAAAAGTTTCTCAAACTGTCCGATTTGGGATGGAACGCCCCATATATAAATACAAATAATTTTCGCTTTTATTATAAAGCCAAGTGAACGAATCAAACGCATAATACCTTTGATTTTTCTTGCAGAAGATTCGAAACCTGAGGAATCGGAAAAAGTTCCACAGAGTGTATTCGGTCAAGAGAATCTCAGTGATTGCGGGTTCAACGAGCAACTATTGTCACATTTTTGCAATCCGGATCCTCAACGAATACGAGTATTGGAGACGCTCAGTTTCTCGAACGAGAGATACACGTGGTCTTGACAAAAAAAAATTGTTTTTTCAATTACGAATTCAAAAAGAGGCCTCCGCGCAAAGAGCGCCTCTATTTGGATGATTGCTCAGCGAAATCTGTGAAAATATTCCAGGCATTTTAGCCGTTGGGAGAAAACGACGATTCGCGCCGATAAGTTACCTACACGTACCTACATTTCCCACCGCAAGTGCCCTCGACTTTTTCTGTCGATCAATCATTGACGAATTTTTAGCTTGTTGATAGTGAATATTGATACGACCTCGGCAGCGCCCTATTTATACGATCATTGTTGATATACCCTTAGCAAAAGAAACTAACAAATTTTACTAACAAAAACAATCATGCGAAATTTTTTTCGTCGAATGAAAATTACTGCATAATGCTTAATCATGACGAATCGAGCGACATAATTGAACAATCTAGTCAAATATGCAGCTAAATTAGTAATCCGTTCTTGCATTTTACTGACTGTCGTCTCTCAGAGATTCAATATATTTTTTCTAACCCTTCATCCAAGTTCGAATTTTTCAAGATATTCCGATATTTTGCTTTTAATAGTTCAACATCATTTTTTAATAAAATGTATGAAAAAAATGTGTCTTTCATTCATTCGAAGTTCGAGAGAATTCACGTGATAAATTATGCTTGATTTTAGATACAGTAAGCGAGTTTCAAGTATAATTGTTCATTCGATTTTACATGTAACTTACTCGAAAATCACTAATCAGTAATAGTAACTTAGTGGAAAAATGATTATCATCAAAGATGAAAAATCTTCGGGAGGGAAAATTTTGAACAATTTTTGCATCATTAATGACTTTCAAATCGCAATTCTAAATTTACTTTGCCACAAAGTACACGAAGATATATATGTATAGTCTGTAGCAGAGTTGTGAAAATAGCAATGTAAAAGTAATGCATTACCCATTACTTTAAACAATGTGTATTGGACATGTATTGGAAAAGTACAAATTACAAAAGTAATGTGTAATCTATGCATGTTCCATTACAAATGAAAATAGTAATGTGTAATGAATGCGTGTTCCATTACAATTGCAAAGAGTAATGTCCAATGAATGCATATCCCATTACAAATAAAAAAGTAATGTGTAATGGATGCATGTGCCATTACAAATAAAATAAATAATGTGTAATGGATGCGTCTTCCATTACAAATAAAAAAAAGTAATGTGTAATGGATGCATGTGCCATTACAAATAAAAAAAAAGTAATGTGTAATGGATGCGTGTTCCATTACAAATAAAAAAGTAATGTATAATGTATGCACGTTCCATTACAAATTACAATTTAAAAAAAAAGTAATTTGCAGTGGAGAATATTCCATTACAAATAGAAAAATTGCCGTGCTCGTATTAGAAACTTGCACATTGCTGTCTCATTATTTTATTTCGCTCACTAAAAGTTCATCCACGATTATCACAAATGATCCATAAAGTTGAAAAAAAGAACATGCACATTATTTAGGGATTAAATAAAGCGACGAATTTTGTATCAGTAACCTGTAATTTTTATGAGATTGCTTATAATTATGGGTAACAGCTTGTAAAAGCAAGTTCAATATAAAGTTGGATAATTTTTGGGGTTGAGTACATTTTCGTACTTCATATTTAACGATGAACTGTCTGTTTTTTTTTCTATTTTTCAACTTCATGGATCATTTATGATAATTCGGATGAATTTTTAGTGAGCGAAATAAAATAATGAGACAGCAATGTGCAAGTTTCTAATGCGAGCACGGCAATTTTTCTATTTGTAATGGAATATTCTCCATTGCAAATTACTTTTTTTATTTGTAATGGGACATGCATCCATTACACATTACTTTTTTATTTTTAATGAGACACGCATCCATTACACATTACTTTTTTTTTACTTGTAATGGGACATGCATCCATTACACATTACTTTTTTATTTGTAATGGAACATGCATACATTACACATTACTTTTTGTATTTGTAATGGAACACGCATCCATTACACATTACTTTTTTATTTGTCATGGTACACGCATTCATTACACATTACTTTTGTATTTTGTAATGGTACACTTATCCATTTCACATTATGCAGTGTAATGGGTAATAAATACAGTAATGCATTATCAAAGTAATGCATTATTTACAATTCTGGTCTGTAGACTCAGCGTTTACTTTATTTCCATATGGGGGGGGGGGGGGGGGGGGGCGAATTCGTGCGATTCTCGATGGAGGGTCTTTTAGATTAATTTGTGTGTGAAAAAAAAACCCCTGATCGGATGGATTGATCTTATTTGTGAAATTTGAGCTTATCGGATGTACGTGAAGCTGCTGTTTTGCTTCTAAGTGTGTGCGTCACTATGATATCGAATTTTCGAAGGCAAGCTTACCGAGGCAGCGCCCTCAGCGAAAGAGGGTGAAACAGGGGGGGTTTAACATTTGGGCTCTCCCTAAAAATAACGAATCGATATCGTCCGTACCTTTACCATGAAGTTTGGCTGATCATCATCATCATTCGTTGCATTCCATTGACTGACGACGAAAAAAATAATGTCTGCCCCTCATGACGCGGGAAAAAGGGGGGGGGGGGGGTCACTTTAAGAAATCAGTCTGATCGTCAAAGAAAACAAGTAGGGAAAATTTTACAAGTGGAGAAACGAGAAATTCTTGACACACATAACGAAGAAAATAAGAAGCATTTCTTGCTCGATTTTTTAAATATTTAAAAAATAGCTCGAGCGAATTTCTCAAAGAAAACCAGTGTCCCCTTTCAACCCCCAATTTACAATTTCAACCCCTACAAAATAGCTATTTTATAAAAATTAACGTTTCGAGTTTTTGCTAAAAAAAAAAAAGGGTGACAAATGTGACAACTTTACTTTTATTTAAAAAACGGCTCGAGGCAATTTTTAGAAAAAAACCCCTTTTGAAAGTCCCCTTTTGACCCTAATTTAAAATTTTGGCCCCTGTAATATATCTATTTTATAAAAATTGAAGATTTGGGTTTTTGTACAAAAAAAGGTTACAAATGTAACAATGTGACAACTTTACCAGTAAGTAAGCAAAAAAATTGTTGAAACAGGCAATGAAGAAAAATAGAAGAGTTTGTTGGTCAATTGTTATATTTAAAAAACGGCTCGGAGCATTCTTTAGAAGAAAAAAAACCCTTTTGCAAGTCTCCTTTCGATCCTGATTTAAAATTTTGGCCCCTGTGAGATATCTATTTTAGAAAAATTGAAGATTTGGGTTTTTGTACAAAAAACGGTTTCAAATGTAACAATGTGAAAACTTGACCAGTAAGTCAGCAAAAAAATTGTTGAAACAGGCATTGAAGAAAAACAGAAGAGTTTGTTGGTCGATTGTTATATTTAAAAAACGGCTCGGAGCAATTTTTAGAAGAAAAAAAACCTTTTGAAAGTCCCCTTTTGACCCTAATTAAAAATTTTCGCTCCTGTGAGATATATATTTTATAAAAATTGAAGTTTTGGATTTTTGTACAAAAAACGGTTACAAATGTAACAATGTGACATCTTTACCAGTAAGTAAGCAAAAAAATTGTTGAAACAGGCAATGAAGAAAAATAGGAGAGTTTGTTGGTCGATTGTTATACTTAAAAAACGGCTTGGAGCAATTTTTAGAAAAAAAAACTCTTTGGCAAGTCCCTTTTCGACCCTGATTTAAAATTTCGACCCCTGTGAGACAACTATTTTATAAAAATTGAAGTTTTGGGTGTCTGGTGAAAAAAAATGTGAAAAAGTCAAAATAAAAGGGGAAAAAATGTATATGCGTGGAAAGAAGCGTGAAAGTAGATCGATCGTGCGAGTGTCCGGGGGGGACCCACGCATAGCAAAAGAGGGAGAGAGAGAGAGAGAGTAAGAGGAGGACACTTGGAAGAGTGTGGAGTCAAAGCAGCCCTTGTAATTCTGTCTCCCTCTTTCTTTCAAGCTCTCTCTCTCTCTTCTCTGCGTGGAGCGCGGAGACTCTGCGGCCAGGAGGGGTCAGGGCTCGATGGATTCCGCCGGGGGTTGCCCCGTCGCGCATTTTTCCCCCCTCATGTCTATATCGCTCGTCGAGCGCCACCCAGGGCGCAATATATACCTCTCTCTCTTTCTCTCCCGAGCTTTCGAGGGAGCCCCAGCACCTTCATTCAACCTGACGCTCCCTCTAGGTTTTCCACTTCCAGAATCTGATAAATAAAAATATAAAAATAACTGGTAACAGCAATGAAGGGGCAAAATTACTATTGGAAGATAAAGAAGCAAGAAATGAGGGCGAAAAAAATTATCCAGCCTCTTCGGAACGGTGACCAAAATGTCTCTCTTATCTGTCATAATCAGCTGAGCTCCTCAAGTCCAAATTGGAAGACCCTTGATGTAACCCAACACATTCATACCATAAAGGCTCAATCATCAAGATTAAGGAGATTGGCACTCTTCACACGATTCGACTAAAGAAATTTTCTGAACTATTTATAAAAATATTCGTCCATCAGCAATGGCCGATTCACAGCAATGGAGTTTTTTTTTCTTTTAGAATATAGTGATGTCCTTTACAGAAATAGTGACATAATAGTGAGTTTTTGAAAAATAAAATAGGGTGGATTCGTGTTCAGGGGGACAAAATACATCGATATGAGGTTTGACAAAAAAATTATTTTTTTTGCATTTTGGCAAAAATTGGATGTGTGCATTAAAATAGATGTAATTTCAAAATTTTGGCTCTGGACTGCGCTCATTCTCTTCGTAATCGATGAAGCTTCAAAACCCCGCTTTGTTTATCCGATGCTCATGATTTTTCGATTTTTGACAGATTTTTAAAGTTGAACCATCGATTTTTGCAAATTTATCAAGGCATAACCCTTTCCGTTTTTTTCGGCCATTTTCAAACTGCTGTCATTTCTACAAAAATGTATACATCAGAATAAACCAAACGGCAATTCCTTAGTTTAGTGACGGGGCTCACGTACGAACAAGAAATTTCCGAATCGGTCAAACCGATCGAAAGTTATGAGCGCTTGAAATTTCGCGATTTTGAGGTTTTTCAGAATGGGGCTAAAATTGAGCAAAAATGTTTTTGATGAAGATTCATAAAAATTTTGATTTTTTGAGAAAACTATTGGTAGATTCCTGTTCAGGGGGCCAAAATACATCAGTATAATAAGGTTTGAATAGAAAAATTAAAAAAAAAATTTCTTTTGCATTTTGGCAAAAATGAATCTGTCCACTAAAATATGTGTGATTTTGTTTCTACTAAAAATTTTGGCTCTAGACTGCTTCAAAACGACGCTTTGTTCATCCGATTCTGATGATTTTTCGAATTTTGTCCCCTATTCTAACCCACACCTCTATTCCAACCACTTCTGAGCTCTGAAATAGTGAGCAAATTTCGAAAATAGTGAGAAAAGTGACATGATTCTTAAACAGTGACCAATAGTGATTACTGGTAACCCTGCAGGGTTACCAGTAATCACTATTGGGGTACAGGGCCCTGGGGTAATTATAAACATCAATTCAAATGATTACACAGTAAGAAATTTAACAAAAATTATGATTGTTTGAGGAACCCTCTAATTTTGCAGTAAACCTCAAATAAAAATATTGTAATAATGATTATGAATTATCAACTTGACTGAATAATTATTCAGTAATCACTTTTTTTAGTTAAAGTTACTATTTTTATAGTTGTGGTTCTGAGGTATTATAGTTTATGCCAGAATGGTTTACTATTATAAAATTAAATAAAATCATTTAAAGTTATCAAATGATCAAGAAAACCGAATTAATCGTTACAAATATTTTTTTCAGATCAACAACACTTGTTACAGTATCCAGAACGAAAATATATGTAAAAATATATTGCGCTTTCCAGTATACTTTGGATCTATTTGAAATATCTCAATCAAACATTGGAATCACATAAAACATTGGAAACACAATACATTTAATATATCCGTAATATATTCTCTATATGCCACAATGACAAATATTCTATATGCCGCACAATGAGAAAACAATGTACGAGGATTTGTTAACCGTTAACAAATTTAAAGTTGAATATGGCGAAATCAATTAATTTTTAAGTTAATAAATTGAATAAATATTTTTCAACAATCAATACATTATTTTTACACAAATGAAATATTTCTTAACGACTAACAAATTTTGTAACAGTTGAGCAATATTTAAGTAAAGGTGCCAACTATAAATACATCTCTTCACTACCATCAATAAACTATTTTCTCAGTGCATATGCTTTATTTACGCGGGAGGGAAGTATTATAAATATTCAAAGACGATTCATAAGACCCAGAACTGAATCAACGAGTGTGAATCGTTCAAACTTCCTCAACTGCAAATACTTCCTCATTCACCACCCCCATGCGGTCATGGGGGTGTTAAATGAGGAAGAATTTTCAGTCCTGGCCAATAAAAAAATGCTCTTTGCCCTTTTTCTCTCTTCAAGCCTACACAAACTTCGTCCGATGAAGGATTATATGAACCTAACAACAACAAAAATACAATCCCAATGTTTTCCTCCACAAACGCCAATATTATGAATCAGAGGGGGTTGCTGAGGGTAACCTTAGCTCTCGCGTCTCAAGGTCGTTCTTTTCGCATCAAAATAAACATGAACGACGCGGTTATCGGCTGGAAAACGTAGAAACGTAAACACTGAATAAACATGACGAAAATAAGGGATAATTGAGGAAATTTGGGCTCCGTCAGAAGCAAGCCAAGATGGCGGATGGCGTGGGCAGAGAAAAAGGGCTTTTTCGGGGGTTTTATCGCAGCGAGCGAGCGCAAGCTCTGCGATCGTGGTCTTTTCACGTTGGTTTTCGTAATAAGTCCGATACATATCGGTATATGTAATGCTTGTAACGTGTTAAAGCGGTGGGGTTCGAAAATACGGGAGTGGAGCGACAAACGGAGAGAGAGAGAGAGATTCGAGGGAGAGAAAGAGACAGAGAGAAAGAAGCTAGGGCATCGCGAGAGAAGTGAAGCAAGAGCACGAAGCGAGAAGCAGACGACGAGGGAGTCGCGCGGATATGCCTGGGTTTGGGGGCAGCGGGAGGGGGAGGGGGTATATGCCGCCCCCCGTGGGGCTCCGCCGCTCGGTGTATTACCGCTCTCTCTCTCCCTCTCTTTCTCTCTCGCTCTCTCACGGCCCCCGACAGTCGCCCTAGTCGTCCCCCTGAACTGATATCAGTCGCGGCTCGGCGAGGGAGCCACAACGTTTGTCGGTGTGCCCCCATTTGCGAGAAAATAACAAAAAAAAAACATAATCTTGAAAATTTTCAATCTTGAAAATTAATTTTGAAACAAAATCAAACAATTCCGCTGATTTATCGCGTCGACACAAACGCCGATGCAACAAGCGGTTGTACCCTCGCGAAAATAATACCAATTCGAGGATAACATAAATTTCCTTCGCCAAAGATAATTCGTATTTCGTTAATTTACGAATTAAATTGAATTAATTGAATCGTTGATTTACGAATTAAATTACGAATATTTTCGGAATTTCAAACTCGGTTCCCCGGTTCCATTGAGCTGACTTTATATCATTATTGTGATAACAAATTGGATTTTGATAAAAATTATACTTATTAAATAAAATCAAAAATAAACGAGGAAAATATCGGGATAAGTGCGACGATTTAACTCGGCGTTTGGTAACTTTGCGGGATTTTTTGGACGAGATTCACGGAGTAAATATCGACGGTATTTCCCTGATAGCGGATTTTCATCGTGATAAACAAACGGTGAGTCTTGGACTTGTTTTTTTTTTTTTTAATTTGGAATTGCGTTAATTTCGAGTTTTTGGAATGTGTATAGGTGAGATTTGCATTTGCCAAGAGAGTCGAATATTGTGTCTGTATATAGCGAGAGAGAAATTTTCGTGCCAAGCTGTTTGGTATTAATAGACCACCTCTATTCCCGCTCTCTTTTCTCTCCGTCTATACTCTGGATTCTTTGGTACGAGACTCGTCTCATCGCATTGGGAAAAAAGGGCACCCTGAGAATTTTCTTCGCCCAATTTGCAAGGAGTTAGCAACGAAAGGCTATTTATTGGTCAAATGGGCGGGAACGTCGAAGGGATCAATGAGAAAGAGCTTCTTTGGCCAGAGCCAAAAAAAGCTTCACAGTCATGGTAAAACTTTCCAGGCGCGCAACAAATGTTATTCGTACCCCGTTTTATTTTTTCATAACAATTTCATGTAAAATTCTCTCACTCCTTCATCTTCTTACTAATCACAGAAATTTGTTTACTTTCCGGAATATTGGATCTATCTTTTTTATCCTTCATGGAGCCATTTCTGACACGCACAAGAAACGCCTCCCTCTTGTTTACATAGAAATAATTGCCCTGAAAAATGGACAAAAATGTCCCTGCTACGGTTTCTCGCAACAAGTTTGCTTTAAGAATTTGTACGGCTAAAATTGGCGACAAAAAATGACAATAAACTTGCGTCCGCTTTCGTCTCTGTGGATCGAAAGAGAGAGAGAGAGAGAGAGAGAGAGAGAGAGAGAGAGAGAGAGAGAGAGAGAGAGAGAGAGAGAGAATGGTAACAAGGAAATTATGGATCGGGAGGGATGAACGTTTGCGCATGAGCAAGTGAACAAAAATGAGAATTGGGGGAGCAGCCTCCCCTTTATTTCTCATTCTACTTGTCCGAGCTTTCGTATCATCCCTTTCGGGGACTTTCGGCATTTATCAGCCCACGCAAACGCAAAAGCGACTCGAGAACTTGCAAGGGATATACAAAAAGCAACAACGCGTTTGTGCCACGAGAATCCAAGAACTATTTTCAAAAACTCCCAAAACTTGATCCTCCTACATTAAAAAAAAAAAACTGGATTATGAACGCCTGATTCAGAACGGTACAATCTACTTTTTGTTCTCATAATAAGGATAATTTTCATCGATCAATTGCCTCAATTTCAGGCTGCGAACAGCTGGTACAGATTCTGGGGACGGAAGATATTGTTTTCTCCAAAATGGGCGAAAAAACTTTCAATCTCACGTGGAATAATCATCTGGCGAATCTCTCGGGACTCTTCGAGACTCTTTACAAAAGTGGCTCTCTGACGGACACGACACTCGCGTGCCAAGGTGGAATGCTCAGAGCCCACAAGCTCGTGTTAGCTGCTTGCAGCCCATACTTTGAGAGGGTTTTCAAGGAACATCATGGAGAACAACCGATACTGATACTGAAAGGCAAGGCTCTTTTTCCCGGCAATGCTCAATGATAAACATCAAAGAGGCATTTTTTTTTTTTTTAATACTCAACTCAAAAATGATGCTAAAGTTTGCATCGTTTTAGTGCAACGGTAGTAGTTTATTTTTTTAATGAGATTCGCTTTTTTTCAGAGGAATTTTCGAAGTATATCATTAAAATGTATTTTGAGGTCTCTATTGAGGACTTGGAATTTCTTATGCACGAGCAAAATGTAAATCTCATTGAAAATGAATTGAAAAGAATTATTTTCGTTGCATCGCAACGATGCAAACTTCAACATCATACTCAAAAGTGGATTATGGAAAAATTGTTATTTCAATCCGTCTATGCTATTCTTCCCGCGAACGATTCATAGTTTCTTCCTCAAACTATGAATCGTGGTTCAAAAAAACATGTTTTTCGTCTGGATTGCGCGCTTCATCATCGAGATTCTTTGTTTTTTTTTCCCCCAAATAATAGTTCTAGCACAAACGGAGGATTGTGAAATTTTTATATGGGAAAAATAGCGTTCTTGAAATTTTACATGTTTTTAATTTTTTCAAATGAACCCCTTAAAGATGTATTGCGTATACAGTCCCAGCTAAAAATTGCATCTGATTTAAATTTCCGTACTTCGTGATACAATGAAAATCTGGAAAAAATCAGCAACATTTGGCATGCCATGAACAACAATTATCAATAATAATATTGCCCAAAAGTTATTAATAAATTGTTTAAACAAATAATTATTCAACAATTTTTCGGTAAATTGTTTTTTTTCTTGAACAAATCGAATGCGGTAATTTTTTGGAACGCATATGAATTTTTTCAGAATTTTCTCCCTATTTTGAAATATTATAAAAAACATGAAATACAAACTAAAAATTGCCAATTTTGTATATGTTTTTGCACACCGGTTTATCGTCAGCTTTGAAAAATTTCAAAGACATTAGGCCGAAAAATACATAAATACAGCCATTCTAAAAATTTCAAAACGAGAATTTCAAAATAGAGAGAAAATTCTGAAACAATTCATATGCGCTCAGAAAATTTAACGCATTTGATTTGTTTAAAAAAAAAGAACGTTTCGAAAAATACATCTTAAGTATTTTTTGCTAATTTAATCAGGGTCGTTTTTGTCCCACAATTAATTGGAGCTCGATGCAGATCGAAATTGAAAAAGTTCAAGTGATCACGATTTCTCACCGTTTTTGGGAAAAGCTGGAAGATTTTGTGGAAATAGATTTTCCTTTTTGAGAGAACAGAATTGAACGTTGAGTGATCCTATTTGTTATAAGCAATCATGCTTAATTAATAATTCTCACATTATAGACCATTAAATTCCATTAAATTATCATAACAATTGCTGAAAATGACTAATTCGTAATTCATATCATTTCTATATGCATGATAAAATGACATTAACGATAAAGTGAAGGTATTCTCCAGGTGAAGATAAGTTATGGACTTGAAGTTCCGAACGTTAGGATGAACGATAAATTGCCAAAATTATTCTTTTACAAAACAATTTTGAGAATTTATTAACACTTAAAAAATAATTCTTGCACAAATTCATAATATGATTTATGGTTGGACATAATTTCATTAATTGTGAATAGTTTGAGCACTAACTGGAAAAAAGAAAATTTAATTCGTTTCAGAAAATGAAAATTGTATCAATTTCCTTTTGAGACTCTAATGCTGCGATTCAAGATGGAATTGAGAAGGAGGAAAAATAAACGTTTCGTTTAACTTTTTCAGGTGTAGCGGTCGAGGAAATGGAGTGTTTGCTGGATTTCATGTATCGGGGCTCGATAAACGTTGCGGAGGAGCATTTGCCGTCGTTGATAAAGACCGCGACGGATCTGGAGATTCGTGGATTATCGGGTGACGAGAGAAGCGAAAACGACAATGTTTACTCGAGAGTCGAGGTTGAGGCCAGAGTACAAGCTTGTCAGATCGAGACGAGAATCGATAATTTCGCTAAAATGTGTGACAGCAATCCGTTATCGTCGGATTGTATCAAACTCGAGGAAATCGAGGTCGAGGATGATCCCATGATAATGGAGAGTCACGAGGACGACGCTTACGAGGAAAACTTGACAAAGTCCGCGACGAATAGCAAACAAGTAATCGTAAGCTCTTGATACTAACTTTTTTTTTTACCCTTCTCGCTGACCGACTTAGAGATCAAGTTTTCAACTTCAAACAATGAATCGTCAATTTTTCTTCACAGAGACACGTACCAGCGCCAATGTTCAAACGGCAGATACGTTACGACGGTCAGAAACGAGTTTCCCTCGATCGTCCTGCAACGGGCAGAGACAAGGACGAAAATTCGCCAAAGAGAGCCCACTGGGATAACATTTATTCAACGAGGGATTCTAATCGCGATGAAAATTGCGACAACAATCTTGGATCACCTTCGGGCCTCGAGATCGACGGTGGAATTATAAAAACCGAATTGTTGACCAACAATGGCGACTTTGATCCAACAGTACCGACTATACAGATGAACGAGGACGCCATGATGGAACGCGATTCATTGGAACACATGGTTTGCCATTATTTTACGATAAATCCAAACTTTTTGACAGAGCTGGGCAGTACTTGAAAGTACTCGGTACTTGCAGGTACTTGAAGTACAGTACTTGCAAGTACAAAGTACTCAAAAAGTACTTCAAGCATTGTACTTAAATTTTTCAAGTACTTTCTGCACTTGAAAATTTCAACTACTTTTCTGTACTTGAAGTACTCTTTTCAAGTACAAGTATGAAATACTTTTGAATGTTTCTTGCTGATGGTTGCCTGTGCAAAGCCTTTGAATATGGGTCATTTCATGTAAAATCGACCAATATTTGGAATTGACCCCTTTCAATTTTGATGAAATCAAAGGACAAAAATTAAATTTTTATTTCGAAAATTCAAAATTTCACCATTTTTCAAGTTTATTTTTTTAATATTTCAAAAACTATTATATTTACGAAAAAATCGTTCTGGGTTCGTCTTGAAGAGTATACTTGGGGCTACGAAAAAAAAAAAAAATCCGAAACAAATTTTTGAAAAATGATGAATTTGGAGAATTTTGAATTTTTCAAAATCGTGAAAATCCACGATCAACATTAAATTTTTGGTTTTCTTTTTTTTTATATAACACCTTGTACTGATATTAAAAGATCCTGAAATTTTCAGAAATGGGTTTTTATTTGTTTCAAAAATAAGAATTTTTGAATTTTGGTAAAACTTTTTTTTTACCTCAAAGTTAAGTGAAGTTGATCAATCATGTAATTTTGACTGCTCAAAATTATAAAATTATATGATTGCTCAACTTAAAAAAATTCATATTTATAAAACAAAAAAAACACCTTTCTGAAAGTTTCAGGATCTTTTCAAATCAGTACAAGGTGTTATATTAAAAAAATTGAACAAAAAATTCAATGTTAATTGTGGATTTTCACGATTTAAAGTACTTCAAGTAGTTTGCCGAACTCTCCTTTTTGAATATTTGAAGATTATTCGGACGAGAAAAAAATGAAGGATCTTGATGAAAAAAAAATTATTATAAAAACAAAAGCTTCCTTTGTGGAAGAACGCAGGGTTGTCAACGTTTCAGTGGGTCAAAAATAGGAGAATAGTGACTCATCTTTCACAGAAATAGTGACATTCTGACTTTTTTGCCTAAATAAGTTTTGGGCGTTTGAAATTTCGGGATTTTGAGGTTTCTCAGAATGGGGCTAAAATTGAGCAAAAATGTTTTTGATAAAAATTCATGAAAATTTTGATTGTTTTGATGAAACTATTGGTAGATTCGTGTTCAGGGGGACAAATGCACCTCGATATAAGGTTTAAAAACAAAAAATATTTTTTTTTCTTTGCATTTGGGCAAAAATTGAATATGTTCAATAAAATAGGTGTAGTTTTTTTCTACTCAAAATTTTAGCCATTACGCTCATTCTTTTCGTAATGGTTGGAGCTTCAAAACGCCGCTTTGTTCATCCGATTCTGATGATTTTTCGATTTTCGACAGATTTTTAAAGTTCGACCATCGATTTTTGCAAATTTTTGAAGGCCATTTTCAAGCTGCTGTCATTTCTACAAAAAAAAAATTTAATCAGAAGGAACCAAACGGCATTCTCTAAGTTTAGCAACAAGGTTTAGAAACAAGGAATTTTCGAATCGGTCAAACCGATCGAAAGTTATGAACGTTTGAAATTTCGCGATTTTGAAGTTTCTCAGAATGGGGCTAAAATTGAGCAACAATGTTTTTGATGAAAATTTATGAAAATTTTGATTTTTTCGATAAAACTATTGGTATATTCGTGTTCAGGGGGACAAAATGCATCGACATAAGGTTTGAAAACAAAACATTTGTAGAAATTTTTATTTTGAATTTTGGCCAAAATTGAATCAGTCCACTAAAATAGGTGTAATTTTTGTTCTACTTCAAATTTTGGCTTTAGACTGCGCTCATTCTCTTCGTAATCGTTTAAAGTTTAAAATGCCGCTTTGTTCATCCGATTCTGATGATTTTTCTAAATTTGTCCCCTATTCTAACCGACACCTCTATTCTAACCACTTCTGAGCTCTAAAATAGTGACCAAATTTCGAAAATAGTGAGAAAAGTGACACGATTTTAACATAGTGACCAATAGTGACAATAGTGACTAACCCTGGAGAAACGAAGTAGCTAGAAATCAATTTGAAGCTTGCAATTCGCAGCATTTTTTCAAAGGAATAGTCAAGTAAATTTTCGAAGTAGAACAAAAACTTACAAATTCGAAAATTGCACATGACTATTTCATCACATGTACGCAAAATCCTTCTCTGTGACGAAGAAGCCCAGTTTTGGCTTCCTCATAAGAAAGACTTTACAGATACGAACAAACTATACATTCGGACGTTTTCAAAAATGCGATTTCTCGAGCTTTCAAAACAATTCAAATATTAAAATTGCAACGAGAGAAATTTCCACAAAAACAAAGCTCCATGGAGTAGCAACCTAAACATTAAAATTGTAATAAGAGAAATTTTCACGAAAACAAAGCTCTGCTATGAAGTAGCAAAAATTCGCTGATTTTTAACTCTTTCCAGATTTTTCCTGTTTTCCGCTCATGCAGAAATTTTAATTAAAATCTTGAATCATCGACGCCAAAAACTAAAAGCATCACAATCTAATTCACAATTTTTTCTGCGTTTTCGTAATTCTTATTTTTATCAATAAAAATTAATTATTTAATCAAAATTAATGACTTAATCAAAATTAATTACTTAATCAAAAAGACATTGAACGTATTTGCAATATAATTGTTTTCGTAGGCAAAATACCGTTGCATGTTAAAATTGTATGATTCTTAACAGAATTCACCAGAGAGCGAGAGCCTGGACGAGCCCGAACCGACGAGAACGAAGAATGCGATGGAAATGACAAAGAGAGATTACACGAGTGGACAGGGAGTTTACACGATGAGCGAGAAGAAGGAGCGAAACTTGGGTGGAAAAAAGGACAAATCGCAGTACAAACCGTTTCCCTGTGATCTCTGTACTCTGGCATTTACGAGGGCGTCGCATCTGGCGCGACATCGACGTGTCCACACCGGGGAAAGACCATTTGCGTGTAGCCTGTGTCCTCGTATGTTCGCCAGACAGGACAAGCTAAAACAGCATCTGGACTCGCATTTGCAATTGCCAAAGAGAAAAAACAATCACGCGAATTACCTAGTCGGAAATGGCGGCGATGGCGGTGCATCGGGTCATCAAGGATTGCATCGACAATTGGGCTCGATGCCAATTGGCGTCACCGAAATCGGCGTCGTAACGCCGACCAAGGGAAAACGAGGAAGACCAAGAAAGTGAATGAAATAATCGGCCGGTTCGCGGGACGACTGAAGACCGATTTTTTCCCCCTGTTTTCCAATCGGTAAAATCATTGCAGCGCACGAATAAAACAGATGCAACGATAAACTCGATTTGCGATTATGAGACAGAAGGAAACAATACTTCCAGGTGTTCTTGTAAAGATCAAAGGGACACTCTAATTCAGCGAATGCAGCGAATCAAGGGGACCAAGTCAGCGTCAAAACGCCGATTATTTTAACATAAATATAAATGTTCGTTGAATACGTGTAAACCTGACCAATGGTCCATCGCAGAGTTGGGCAAAGTACTTGAAAGTACTTCAAGTATTAAGTACAAAGTACCGTAGGTACTTGAAGTATTTGTTACTTCAAATACTCGTGAGGACGAGTACTTGAAGTACAAGTACTGGAAAAAATCAAGTACCAAGTATCATGTACTTTTCAAGTTTTCGGGTACCTCTCGTGAATTCTGGTACTTGGGTCATTCCATGTCGAATCGACCAAGAGTTGGAATCGACCACTTTCAATTTCGATGAAATTTGATCAGAAGTTTTCATTTTCAATAAAACCAAGTTCTACCAAAGAAAAAAAATTAAATTTTTTTTTTTCAAAAGTTATGCAAAATTCAAAATTTAACCATTTTTCAATTTTTTTTTCGAAATATCTTTAAAACTATGATAGTTATGAAAAATCGTTTGTTTCGTCTTGAAGAGTATACTTGGGGCTACGAAAAAAAAATATTCCGACAAAATTTTTTGAAAAATCATGAATTTTGAGAATTTTGAATTTTTTTAAATCGTGAAAATCCACAATTAACATCAAATTTTTTGTTCAATTTTTTAAATATAATACCTTTTACTGATTTTAAAAGATCCTGAAATTTTCAGAAAGATGTTTTTTTTGTTACAAATATAAGCATTTTTTTAAGTTGAGCAATCATGTAATTTTATAATTTTGAGCAGTCAAAATTACATGATTGATCAACTTCACTCAACTTGGAGGTAAAAAAAAAGTTTTACCAAAATTCAAAAATTCATAGTTTTGAAACAAAAAAGAAACACATTTCTGAAAATTTCTGGATCTTTTAATATCAGTACAAGATGTTATATAAAAAAAAATGAAACCAAAAATTTGATGTTGATCGTGGATTTTCACGATTTTGAAAAATTCAAAATTCTCCAAATTCATAATTTTTTTTCGGAATATTTTTTTTTCGTAGCCCCAAGTATACTCTTTAAGACGAACCCAGACCGATTTTTTCGTAACTATAATAGTTTTCGAAATATTTAAAAAATAAACTTGAAAAAATGGTGAAATTTTGAATTTTCGAAAAAAAAAATTTCGGAAAAGTGTTACGAAGAAAATGAGACGTCGTAGGATAAGATCCGTCAAGCAGTTGGGATCGTGCACAGCGCAGTGATACTCAAAAATTGATTTATGAGAGAATCAGTGCACCTTAAGGGTTCCAACTAGCGTCAAAAATTTCTTCATTTGATACGTCAAATGGTGGACCATTGCTCAGGTATTTAACGGACGTATTTAACGGACATTTATATTTATGTTCAAAAATCGGCGTTTTGGGGCTGATTCGGTCCCCTTAAGATCGTTGCTAAATCGTTGGTCGTTGGTAAGGTCGTTGGTAAGGTCACATTACCATCGGACAGTTAATTTTTATTTTTTAATGGAAGATAAGACTCGTGGGAATGCATATGGGACATTCCATGTCAAATCAACCATTTTTAAATCCGACCTCTTTCGATTTGGCTGAAATGTTGTTTTCCTTTTCTACCGCATTAAAAACATTTTTCTGGCTATAACTTCTTCAAAAATTAACTAATTGGGGAGTTTTTTTCAAAATTTTCGTTTTTAAATGTATTTGCCGAAAAAAAAAATTTAAGATATTAAAATCTATGAAATTTTTTACTTTTTTGAGAAAAATCATCTTTTTATCGAAGTTTGCCATTTTAATTTTTTTTTTCACTCAAAAAATACTTTGATAAATTCCGGAAAAAATGCCGCCCGACAAAAAAAAATTTCCCAATTGGGCTTATTTCGCAAAACACCACTCTGGAAATTTTTGAGGATTTATAAAGGACCTCGGAGTTTGAAAAATTAAAAAGAAACAAAAATTAAAAGTGGTAATCTTCGAAATTTGTTTATTTTTTTTTTTTTAAGTGAAAAAAATAGAAGGCCAAGTCGACCCATTCCAGGTTAGGCGGCATTTTTTCCGAGATTGATCAAAGTATTTTTTGAGGGAAAAAAAAATTGAAAATGGCGAACTTCGATAAAAAGATTATTTTTCTCGAAAAAGTGAAAAATTTCATAGATTTTAACGTCTTAACATTTTTTTGTATTTTTTTCGGAAATTACATTTAAAAACGAAAATTTAAAAAAAAACGTCACAATTATTCAATTTTTGCAGAATTTATAGCTATTTAAAAAAAAAGCCTTTTCTTTTGGGTTGGGTAAAAAAATTCTAAGATTTCCTGAAAAATGTCTGTAAAGGGGTAGAAAAGGAAAACAAAATTTCAGCCAAATCGAAAGTGGTCGGATTCATTCATGGTCGAATTGACATGGAATGACCCATATATAAACATAAAATTATAGTTCGACTCGCATTTTGTTCGGAGAAATATTGGAGTAGATCGAAAATGTTCATTGAAGAAAAACAAGGGTAAGTTTGAATTTTTTTTTTCGGACTTAGAAGACCCGACAGTAATGTACCTAGGGTTAATGAGCCTGCGATGAAAATTCCGCAATCCGACATTAGAGAAAGGAAAAATAATATCACGGATCTCTGACGATCTGGACCAAGAATTAGGAAATAACGTGGGGCAATATGCAAAAAAAAATTAGCCATTTGTTGAAACAGCCGGGATTGACGAAATGTGAATAATTTGCGGGGATTTTTTCGAATCAAGTGTTTCCACTGGCGAGCTTACAAAAAATTTTCGTACAACGAGAAACAATATTTCATCTTCACCTTTTGCATAATTTTTACAATGCAGGGTATATGTTAGGATCTTTTTTTAAAAAAACATAATTTTTCGTTTGCGTCCCCTTTCGAAAGAGAGCCGTTCCCCTTGATAATGGATCTCAATTTTTTGATACTAACAATGTTGAAATTTGGCAAAAAAGACTTTTTTGAGAATATCAATCTTCAGATATAACAAAAACTTTCGGTGTGTTTTATTGTTTACACGAAGATCAAAGTTTTTCTTAGTCTTGAAACCTTTGCGAATAGGAAAAACAAAATATAGGGAAAAAAAAGTCACCGAAAAGAAAAATTTAAGAACGGAGAATCGTGATTTCGAAAATTTCGATACCAACAACTCGTTTATTTGCCAAAAGTTTTCCAATCGTCACAAACAATTCACAAATGGAACGATATTTAGGTAACTGAATTTTGTGTACTCAGAAGTAAATTTTTTTTACCAAATTTCAAGAGTGAAAAAATTACAAGCCCACTTTTAAGCGAAATCCATTTTGTAAGAAACAAAAAACAAAAAATCTCGATGAGATCTGAAATCTCTGTATTGTGGGTTCTAAACGTGGAAACTATTTTTCTATCCTCTGAGGGAAAAAAAAATCCACCTCACGAAGATGGAGCTTGAGAACAAAAGCTCGATGCAAAAAAGACTGTTCTAGTACAGAATTCGTTTTAACCAAAAAAGAAAGCGAACCAAAGGATAGATTTGGATATTTTGTCATACTCTAGATATATATATATATAAATATATATATGTGTATATGCATCTGTATATCGTACACAGCGTACATTAACGTCATTTATATACCAAACGAGTAATCGCGCGAGTACAAATGTCCAAATAGTCGAAATTATATATATACATGAGGCATTCTACGTCAAGTCAGCCACCCCATTTTTCAAAATCACCAAAAATCGCATAAAAATTTTTATAAAGTAGTTCTAACGATGAAGAAAATTGGTGATTTTGTTCAGATTTTTATATTACATATTTTAGCTGGAAAAAAATACGAAAAATTGTCTTGTTCCATTTCGTAACTCGAAAATTATTCATCGTACGAAAAAAAAGTACAACATGAAATTTAGGATTTTCAACGTACTTTTCACTGATATTTTTTACGAATTCCTCCAAAAGCTCTATATGCCATTTTCGGAGCAAATAATGTTTTTATTTTTTTCCCTCAGAATTCGATTTGTCTGTAGTTTTTACAGTTTTTTACTCGATATATTTACAGACTATTAAAAAATTGGCTTAGTGGAGAATCCATTCGTTCCCATGCGTTTTTCATCCCAAACGAATACACAAATTTCTCTGTGCATTAACAGGGTAGAGACTATCTATGGATATTTTCTAAAGCCCGCATTTTTGTTTGTTGTACTTTTTCAATTTAAAATTTTTTTTTCATTTTTATTTTCTTAAATATCTTTTTGTACATTTTAATAAACTTTATCAATGGACCCATGAACACCGATAAAGTCTATTCAAATTAAAGTCGAAGTCAAAGTCTCTCGATTGCAAAAAATAATTAATTTACCCTCTTTGGATACACCGACGTTTCTATGGCCAATGAGTACTTTTTTAGTTCGATTTGGGCATGATTTTTGGGAATGAAGCAACGATACTGCTTTGTTCCTGGAATCGTCTTCGCAGTATCAAAACGAGATTATTTTATTATTTTTCCCTATCTACGATTAATAATGATAAAATATCAATATCTACACGATTTCGTTAAATCACTCTATAATGGTAGATTGTATCAATAAAAATGCATTTGAAATAGTGGATTGTCCACTACGCCAACTTTTTTATAGTCTATAAATATATCAAGTAAAAAACTGTTAAAACTACAGACGAATCAAAGATGTCAATTCTGGGGAAAAAAAATGAAAACATTATTTGCTCCGAAAATGGCATATAGAGCTTTTGGAGGAGTTTGTACAAAATTTCAGTGAAAAGCACGTTGAAAATCCTAAATTTTATGTTCCACTTTTTTTTTCGTACGATGAATAATTTTCGAGTTACAAAATGGGACAAACAAATTTTTTTTATTTTTTTCCGGCTAAAAAATGTAATTTAAAAATCTGAAGAAAATCACAAATTTTCTTGATAGTTGGAACTACTTTCTAAAAATTTGTATGCGATTTTTGGCGATTTCAAAAAATAGGGTGGCTGACTTGACGTGGAATGCCTCATATGTAAAGTTTTCGCGTGAGCAAAGTCCATCAATGCGACATTGAACGTGTCTCATTTGTATGCAACTAATGTGAATTATATAGATAAATGTTAAACGATACCATACTGCGATGGATTATGGTAAAAAAAATTTTTTGTTCAACTATCGCATTTATAGTGCGAGATACGATAACGGGGAATTCCCCATTTCCAGAAATTCTGGACTAGTCTGTTCATCATTGTACGTAAAAAAAAGACTATGTAAATTAATGAATTACTACGTCATAGGTGTACGTAATTAGTATAATACTGGGTACATGAGCTAATTGAAATACTCCAAAATTGCGAGCATCTAAAAAAAACATTGTATATCTTCCTAATATGTGACTGTTGGCCACCGAGTCTAAAAACTATGTAATATGTAAAACTCAGGATGTTCATGTTTTTGCATCGTTGGAATGTAACAAAAATACGCATTGTTTTTCATTGAGGATTTTTTATGCAATTCTTGCGCGTTTAATTCAATTCTTGCAAATTTTTTAGTTCGAAAACTAGTCCTTAGTGGTCAGAATTTCATTGAAAAATAGCATTTTTTTCGCTGCATTCCAATGATGCGCGCTTCAACATCTTTAGAACATTTCTGTTATTCGGACCGGATAGGACCGTGATGAAACTTGATATTCAGTTTGTATATTCGTCTTTGGAATGATCCAAAATCCAATATCCAATTTTTGGATGAATACGTTTGGAAACTTCTGCTGGGTTCAAATCGAGGGTATTTTTTACGAACAATGCTAGTTAGCATAATTCTTTGGAATAATTCCTTTCTATCAATTTTTACAACAGTGTAAAAACCCAGGTGAAAGATTTCCGAACGCATTCTTATTTATACATCGTAGACAAATTATGTTGATTTATTTCTATTCTCGTTTTGTTATCCTCTTAAATCGGCGCTAATCTTAAACTGTGCAATTTTAGTACGTACATAACATACATGATAAATAATTGTCGATTTTTCATTGATATTTGGTACCAAAGTTTTTTCTTTTTGTACCTATTGTGATTGTAACGATTTCTTGTGCAATTATAAAATGCCTCCTATGAAAGAAATAACTTTGAATTATTTCACATTGCTTATACATGAAAAAAAAACCCCGCTAGTTTGAAATATGCACATTGCTTCTTTACTTTTTTTACATAGTTCATCAAGCTTTCTTACGAAGTACGGAGATCAATCCTGGCTTTCATGTAAAGACTTTGTAAACTATAGAAAAATATATGTACTTGAAGTTTCGAACGTTCAGTTGAATGGAAAAAAAAAATTGATTTCATGAAAAATCAGAAGTTTGCGATTAGCTTAGTGAAAAATAATTTTCAAAATCCAAAGATATTTTGAGAATGATTTCCAAAGTGTTAATAAAGTCTTAAAATTGTTCTTTTAAAGAATAAATTTGTTGATTTTTCATTCATTTGAACGTTCGGAACTTTAAGTCTATTAAAATATGAAGAACCAAAGCACAAATTCCAATTTGCAAAGTTTTATGTTTTAATTAATTTCATGTTCAACATGTCAGAGGATCACGGTGTGACATCTCAAATATTCATAAAATTACAACGCATTGATTTTTTCAAGAAAATCAAATTTTTATAAAATTTTAACCGCTCGATAATTTTTTTATAAATTTAGTAGCGAACTACTTTGATAAATGGATTAAATAACTAAAAAATTGCTACGCAATATCTTGAGTATTGGAAAGAGTCCGAGAGTATACAATATTTTTCAAAACATACCAAATCTAATCTCAACCCCTTCTATCGATTTTTCAGAAATTCACTAATGAATAACCTGGAAAACTATATTAAATGCGAGAAAAGTTTCGCTGCAACATCTTCAATATTACAACATATATTGTTATATGATATGGCGAATGTTCAGAGAAATGAAAAATTTGATGAAATTTTAACCTACTTATCGACTTTGGACGGTATAAATTCTCGTAGTTCTGTGATATTTTGAATTTATTGATATTGACATCGCGGAAAAAGGCTTTTCACGGAAACGAAGCTTCCATTGTGAGAATCCGAAAAACGTCAAATAAATATTACACTTGAATAAATAAGATTAAAGAAAAAAGCTTGCCAATGTGATATCAATTCTGCACGCGAATCTGGACAGGTCAGGACTCAGGACATGTGTTATTGCATTGCATTTACGGATTTCGAAATTATGCAAAAAGCGGTTATGGATGCGGGCGACGCGTTCACAAAGCGATGAAAATGGCCGGCGTGATCGTAGCCAAAAACGCGGATGTCTATCTCTTTCTGCTCTCTCGCTCTCGCTCATTTTCGATATTCACCTTGTTAAAAAAACATATTCTCATTCGCGATAAACAACGAAGTAAAGCAAAAAGAATACACTCAGTTCACGTTTATCGTTGAGTCTCGTGTTGGCTCTAATCTCGACGTGATTACGCACGATTCGAAGCGGACAGAAAATAAAGACGTTTGATAAGCCGTGACGTAAAGTTCAACAAAATTGCGTAGTACGTTTACTTACGAGATCGAGAAACTCAAAAATGGACAACGAGGCACGATTCATCCATAAAGATAAACGATAAAAAATTTTTTACAATGTGCGTTGCAGAGTGGACGATTCAAAAGATGGCGGCTGAAGCAACGGCGAACGGGAAGTTGAGGGCGCTGCGTTCGTGCGCAGCTTCCGTCGCGCCTCTCGTTCATTCGCCGTGACGTTAGCCAATGAGATAAAAGAAAGAGGATTCCCGATTGATCGAACAGCCGTGGTCTGATCGACGTCCATTGCGGCATTGTCCATTTTGGGAACTTTCGGGAAACGGTGTGCTCGCTTCGTGGTGTGTTGTAAATTCGTGCTACGGATATATTGTATTCACGCTTCACAAGCCACTTTGTACAAGGACAGTTCGATCTTTGTTCGACATTGCGAGAGCAAAAACGTTCACGCGACTGCTGACAACGGACAAATTCAACGAGTCTCACTTTTCGATTCAGGTAAGTGGAAACACAATTTCCCAATGCGAAAATTGCGTTCTACAGACGAGGCGCATCAATATTACAGGGCTTCGATCAATAAACTCGATTAACGAGCGATCGTTATTGCTGGGTCTTTCAAGGAAACACGATGATTTTTACAAAAATTTCCCACTTTTTCTCCGGAACATCAGCGTCTCCTTCCCTGCGGTTTTTTATCCTTTACTTTTTTTTAAATTTCGTTAATGCGTCTCTTACATCGGTCGTCATAGTAGAAAACTTATACCATTCGCGCTTCGAAGGCTACGGGCGTATCTATATAGCTTATTCCTAAGCGTTATGTATGTATACATATATATCTATGCATATATGTACACCTGGCAAAGGCACGCCTGTGTAAAATACGCATTTGGAACGTGTTTCTCGTGGAACATTCGAGACGGTCGTTCCTCGAAAGACTTCATTGCATGTACTTTTTTGAGCGAATATATTTTACTTCCCCCCCCCCCCCCCCCTCACCGATCAATTATAATTTTGAAATTTTTAAGAAGCTTTCATTGCCATTTTTTCCAAGAGTGGTCGCGCCTCAATTTTTCTGTACCTAAAGCATAAAGCACGTCAATCCTGACGTCAAACGCGTGGTTTCCTCCACGCGCCGCGACATAACGCCAATTTCCAGAGTTTTCTATATTAATGAAATACAATAAGCCCCTCTCTAACGGAGAACATTGTTCGTAAACGTGGTCTCGTCTCTCCGGGATCCGAGCTGACGCCCGATAATACTTCCGGAATACACTGCGTCTAGATATATGTATGTATATATATATACGCGTACAAATATAAATCCGTGTATATAATTTAAAAAATGATAATTATCATAAGAAGTTGAATTTCTGACCGCAAATTCGAGATAAGATACATTAACGGATTTTAACCGCAATATATGATTGTGCACAGTCATTCGAGTGTTTTTGATATTCTTAGGTTGGCAGAATGCCGTGCGAATGTAGAAAAAAATTATATCGCTATATCCCTTTGTTTCGCCGTCTCGGCGTCTTTTCTTATACAAACGCGCGGGGCGGAGAAGGGCCTCGACTATAAAGTTCAATTTCATCGATAATGGCTGATTTCATACTCCAATGAAGAATTTTTTATGTTCAAAACTTCAAACTCTTCCCCGTCGCCATTTTGAAACACGCAATTCGAATAATTCGATTTTCATCGCGATTGTATCGTTCAATCTTACTCATGCAACTGATCAAATTTTTTGAGTAACAAAAAAAAAAGTTTACCATGAAAAGCCGTGCTGACATAGTGGAACACTTTTTAAATTTTTTTTTTAATTTTTGAGAAATCCTTTGGCAAAATTCTTGCTTCGTTGCTTCGTGAACCTTTAGTCCTGATCCTTGATCATTCTTTAACCCGCCGTCGGTACACTGGGTCTTTTAAGGCACACGCCAAATTTTCACATAGAATATCTCTGGAATTAGAAAAATTGTAGAAAAAATTTGTTTACTATGAATGGTTAAATAAATGATTGGATCATAGAACAAAATGTTATAAAAGTAATTCAGAATTTTTTTAGTTTTTTTTGCCGTTTTTTTCTTAAAAAAAACATTAGCAGGACTTTGAAGACCCGGAGTACAGAGGGTGTCTCAAAATTTAAGTGTACAGACAGGGGGGTTAAACCGATCAATTTACACTTTTGTGGATTTAGGAAAGATAATAATGTTCCAGGTTAAACATTAATTAGGAGAAGACCTCAGCATCGGACGTTCTTTTTTCATCTTTGCGATAACTGACTTATCAATACGGCGACGATGGTGAAGGAAACAACGTTTTATGACATACTGGGCGTAAAGCCCGGTTGTTCGGACGACGATCTGAAAAAGGCTTACAGAAAACTCGCTCTCAAGTATCATCCTGACAAAAATCCCAACGAAGGAGAAAGGGTCAGTTCTACATATTTTATATTAATAAAATTAATAAAGGTTGCAAGTAAAAGATTGCACATTGCTTCCTCGAGATGTATCGATGTTCACAAAGTATTTTCATGAGGAAGTGATTTTTTTCTTTATTGCCACTGTGTTTCAAGTTTCTTCTGTGAGGAACCCAAAAACACAGTGTAATAGTTTAATGATTGTGCGAGCGTGTGAAAAAAAGAGAAAAATTTCTCAGATCAGCTGAATTATACTCTAAACAGACACTTTTTAGAATATTGAAAGATTGGTAAAACGTGAATAAGTGGGTCAAATTTTATAAAAATTATACTATGCTAAAGTTTGCATTGTTTTAATGCAACGGTAGTAGTTTATTATGATACTGAAGTTTGCATCACTGCAATGCAACGACAACTATTTATTTATTAATGAAATTAATTATTCGTAAGAAATTTTTCAAGTGAAAAATTGTTGAAATGTATTTTAAGGTCTTTATTAAGGTCTTCAAATTATAAATGCACAAGCTAAACGTAAAAATCACTAAAAATGAATTTAAAGAATTTATTTTGGTTGCATTGCAATGATGCAAACTTTACCATCGTAGCTTATCATTCAATCAGATTCATTTTTCCAGCAGAATTTTCGAAGTGAAAAATCATTAAAATGTATTTTGAGGTCTCGATCAAGGACTTGAAATTTCTTATGCACAAGCCAAATTTAAATGTCATTGAAAATGTATTGAAAAAAATTATTTTCGTTGCATTGCAACGATGCAAACTTCAACATCATAAAATTATATCGAACGATCAGGAGCTCAGGTAGCTGTGTAAAATTTCAGCCTGATCGATCGAAGCATTTTCAAACTATAGCAATTCGATTTTTGGTTTGGAAATATGCATGCGCACAGATTTATCCAAAGATTTTTCATAACAGTGATTTGTACACTCCTTAAACATAGCTAAGTACTCCGACAGAAAAAAAAATCGAAAATTTGTGTCTGAGGCAAAAAAAAAGTCGACACTATCGGTAAGGATGGAAGAAGGAAAACTGATGGAAATTAATTTGCAGTTCAAACAAATATCACAAGCTTACGAGGTTTTGTCGAATCCCGACAAAAAACGCATCTATGATCAGGGAGGTGAGCAGGCCCTGAAAGAGGGAGGTATGTCCGGAAGCGACTATTCGTCGCCAATGGACATATTCCAAATGTTCTTTGGCGGACGAAGAAGGGAGCGCAAAGGTCAGGATGTAATGCATCATTTATCGGTCTCTCTCGAGGAATTGTACAAGGGAACGGTGAGAAAATTGGCTCTGCAGAAGAACGTCATCTGTGATAAATGCGAAGGTTCGTAGACAAAGAAGAATCAATTATCGCAAATGTTTTATTTTCATGAAAATCGATAACATTTTGTATAATAGGCTATTTGACTAATTTTAGAAAATCGATTAAAATTATTCTTTGTCACATAACAAGCACACTACATTGATATTTCCGGATGATCTACTGTATTATTAATAAAAATCAATGTTGAAGTCTAAATTTTCAAAACCGCGCCAAAAACGCTTTTTCGGTAATGGCGCTGATCATATGACACGTGTGACGTCACATGCAAGTAAATAAGTTAAGACTGCATTCGTCTTGGACGCTTACGCGCTTTCAGCACGTATGTATAGATATACATTGAGATATAAAATGCTACAGGATGTAGTGCTTACAGCGCTCAAAGCGTCCAAGACGAATGCTGCTTTAATAACCTTAATCAAACCGTGCAATTGAAGTGAATTTCATCATTTTTCTTCCAATATATTGGATTTAATGGTGGATAAATGGTGCGTAGTGCCACAATGTGCAAACAAGAGCAACGACTAGGACAAAGAGAATTTACATGAAATTTCTGAGCATTTATCAACGTAATCTAAAATGAGATTTTACAAAACTTCTGAATGATCATACATAAAGGTTTCTAAATAAATAATTCCTACGTGGTACTTATACCGCTGTTTTTACATTTTTAAGTTCCGCAGCATAGTAATCAGTGTTATTCTGAAAAGTGCAACCATAGAAATGCGTCCATTTTAGGCAGGTTGCTGTTATTAGCTCGCTTTGCTGTTATAAAAATTTCACTTCATTTTGAGATTCAAACCGAATATTTGTGCCATTAGTAATGAGATTTATCAAAAATTATCAGAAAACTGGTTTGGAAATAGCTCAAAGATCGAATATAACACCCGGAAAACATAAAAGTGACCTACAATCAGTCGAGGAAGGCATGTTTACTTGCGTGTGACGACACCAGAGCTGCAACCAATCACAAGGCGTTTCGGTCACAGATAAAATTTCAAAAATTATTATATTTTTTTTCGTGTAATTTGCAAAAGTATACATAATTTAGTTTGAATTAAAGTGAAATATGTGTTCTTACGCTATTATCTGATAGGATGACCACAATTTGTAGTATATTTTCAATGTTGTCAAATAGCCTTGATTTGTCATTGCGATTATTCTTTTGACGAATAGGTGTGGGTGGCAAGAAGGGATCGGTCGAACGATGTACCGCTTGCCAAGGCAGTGGTATGCACGTTGTCATACAGCAGCTTGGACCGGCGATGGTTCAGCAACTTCAACGTCCCTGCAACGAATGCCGAGGACAGGGTGAACGTATTCATCCCCGAGATCGTTGTAAAAGTTGCAACGGTAAAAAAACAATTAGAGATCGAAAGATTCTCGAAGTTCACGTTGACAAGGGTATGCTCGACGGTCAAAGGATTCAATTCACCGGCGAGGGCGATCAAGAGCCTGGACTGGAACCCGGTGATATCGTAATTCGTCTCGAGGAAAAGGAACACGAGATTTTCAAGTGAGTTACAATATCTCAATAATTTCTTTCTTTTCCTAACAAATCTTCTCGCACAATTATTTCTATTCCCAAAACTGTTTTTACTTGAAAAACAAAGACAGGGTGGTTACTGTCATGGAATTTTTTGAGTCTCAGGTTAATCAGGAAAATGTCAGGGAAATTAATAATTAGTCAGGGAAAATACGAAATATCAAATTGATCAAAAAAAAGTGTATGAGTGAACATCTCTTTTCTCCACACTGCTGAAAAAAAAATTATGGGTGATCATTTTTTTCTGTCTTTTTTTCCATGGAAAGTGCAATGTTCCTACCAAAGTTGTAAATAATGCATTATTTTGACGATACATTATTGTGTTCATTATCCATTACACGGCATAATGTGAAATGGGCAAGTGTACTATTACAAAATATAAGAGCAATGTGTAATGAATGCGTGTTACATTATAAATAAATAAAAGTAATGAGTAATGGATGAGTGCTCCATTACAAATTGCAATTGAAAAAAAAGTAATTGGTACTGGGGAATATTCCAATACAAATTAGTGTGTTTCTACGACAATTTAGAGCAGGTACTATTTTGCTCAAAGGTAAGTCTATCAATTTTTCAATAAAAATAATTTGTATCAAGTTTTTATTAACTTTACTATCGTCGTGGTAAATGTATGAACTGTAATTTTGTGGAGTAATTTTTACTCCGTTCTTGTAAAAATTATAATTAGAGAAAAACTTGCAGGTGTCAGTGCATAGCGTGTATAGTGAGTTAATATACATTGGCACCTATGAACATTTTTTGGAGTAATTTTTACTCCATTGTTGTAAAAATTACAATTCAAGAACCGATTTAAAATTACTCCGAACTATCACTGTTCATACATTTAACACTACGATAGTAAAGCTAATAAAAACTTAATAGACACAAATTATTTTCATTGAAAAATTAATAGACTTTCCTTTGAGCAAAATAGTTTCTGCTCCAAATTGTCGTAGAAACACGCTATATAATTTGTAATGGAATATTCCCACTACAAATTACTTTTTTTTCATTCGTAATTTGTAATGAAGCACTCATTCATTGCACGTCATTTTTTTAATTTGTAATGGCAGATGCAACAATTGTACATTACTTTTATTATTCGTAATGGAACATTCATTCATTACACTTTTGTAATTTATAACAGAAAACTCATCCAATACACCTTGTTTAACGAAACACCCGTAAACATATATTTGAAAAAGTGTTCCTAGATCTCAAAAGACCCTTAAAACATTGTAAACAAAAAAAAACTGACTAACTGATTTGACTTGCAGGTATTTTTAAGGTACAGTCTAGTTTAGAAGGCCGAAAAAAGCTAATCTTTAAGATTTTTCTTCTCAGCTCTTTTATCAGATATGGCTATGAAACTGTTTATGCAACATCGTTTCATCCTTCGAGAGTACAAAAAAAATATTTTGATTTTTTGAATAATTTATAGAAGGCGCAAAAATCGAGTCTTCGAAAATGTTTTGTCCCATGGCCGAGATTTAATCTCAGGATTGGCAAGTCTGAATCAAAAAAATAAAAAAGCATTTTAAAGAGAGAGGTTCTTACACAGCAATTTACCACTGGTAATGAAATATCGATTTTAAAAAAATTGCGGATGTTTGAAATAATTGTGAAAAATGCAATGGTCCATTTTCAGTTCAAACATGCGCCATTTTTTTTTTTAAATCGATTTTTCATTAACGGTGGTAAATTGTTGTGTAAGAAACCTTCCTCTTTAAAATGCTTTTTCATTTTTTTGTTTCACACTTGCCAATCCTGAGATTAACTGTCGGCCATGGGGAAAATACATTTTCGACTTTGGCGCCTTCTATAAATAATTCAAAGAATTAAAATAAAGAATAATATTTGTTTTTGTACTTTCGAAGGATGAAACAATAATGTAAAAACAGTTTTATCGCCACATCTGATAAAGGAGCTAAGTGAAAAAAATCTTGAAATATGTTTTTTTTTTGCCATCCAAAGTAGACTAGTACCATAATTGATTTACGGTCAATTTGAGAAAATTATAATATCGATAAATAGTTCTCTTTGGTTTGAACTGTTGGAAATTTTGATTCTAATTTAAAACTTAAAAAAAAATACCCGCAAATTCGTACTCATTTTCCGGTCGTTTTTTATTTTTAAATATTGCAAGTCAGTTTAAAGAAATAAAAAACTTAACGAGAAAAACAGTTCGTAAATTTTTATTTATGCAAAAATATGAGCGACAATAAAAATTTTAAAGCACCGAAATCGTTTTCGATACAATGTAGATTATTTTAGTAACTGTCTAAAAAGTCTAATGCAAAATTGCTACGGTTAGAGCGTCTGCGCGATTGAAAAGAAAATTAAAAAATGAGAATTTGAAATTTGTTAATAAACATTTTTTCCAAATATGATTCCATTCCCAAATATGGACCCATCTCTTGCATAATACGTAAAAAAAAAAAATGTTCGAACTTGTGAAACTAAACGAAAAATAATCGATTTCAGACGCTCGGGCAACGATCTCTTGATGACAATGAATCTCGAATTGGTCGAGGCGTTGTGCGGTTTTCAAAAAGTCATACGCACGTTGGACCAGCGAGATTTGTTGATAACATCGATGCCCGGTACGGTGATAAAGCACGGTGAGATAAAGTGCATCATGGGCGAGGGTATGCCAGTCTACAGGGATCCATTCACGCGGGGAAAATTGACGATTCGCTTCGCGGTTAACTTTCCAAAATCTATCGAAGCGAGTGTCATACCGACCCTCGAGCAATGTCTACCGCCTCGCGAGATAGTCAGCATTCCCGAAGGCGCCGAGGAGTGTCCCCTGATGGATTTCGATCCCGAATACGAGGCAAGACAGCAGGGCGATTCGCGACAGGCGTACGAGGATGACGAGGGTGGTGCGTCGCGTCTTCAATGCGCCACACAATAATTTCTTCAATTTATATATGAATATATATATATATATGTATGTATACATATATTCATATATATATACTAATATTGATGAGATATATATACCGAGAAAACGAATTCATTATTCATCGCAAAAAATCCGTTATCCCCCCTCGCGACATTCACGTACTATCTCAAGGTCGCGACCTCTATTTTTTTTTCTTTTTCTTTTTCTCCCTCTCCTCCACCCGTTATTTTCGTCGACTCGGAATTGCATGGGAATATTTTTGGGATGCTCTTTACACTTGAAAGAGAAATCGAGCATAATCGAGAAAGTTTGAAACCCTCGATGATTTTGTAATTGTAAAACTTTGGTTGAAAATGTGACTCCAATTCGCGTTACAAATCCGAGATCCCTTGATGAGAAAGATTTTTTTTTTTTTTTTTCATAAATCCGCCAGTCCCACATTTTTCGACGCGCGCGTTTGCGAATTGAAAGGGAAAAACGAACTGTCGATATTCGACGAGTTAAGCATAATCGTTGATTGATGACAATCGTAAAACGTGAACAGCGGTGAACGATCCCTATTTTCACACCCCTCTCCCTGCGAATCCATTAAATGTACGTAATATTTATTCGTAGGCGCGTAAATTTAGGACAAACGGAAAAAGTTATACAGACGGAGCGACAATGACGAGTGGCATTTATAACGTCGTTTGGCGTATTTTTGCAACATGAAAAAAAAAGGTAACAGGCTTGAATGTAAACTCGACGATGGTTCGTCCAAAGACCGTTTTTCTTTTTTTTTTTAATGATGATTACGATCAACGCTTTTGACTCACGCGATTCGGTAATCATCGAAGGGTATCGTTCCTCTTGAAAAAAAAAAAGAAATTATTTCGATCAATAAACGAAGATGATATCTTGATGTCTCCAACTGGTCGATGTATCCGCTTGTTCTGTACATTTTTTATTTTTATTTTTTTCCGATTCAGTTTTCCTCGGTCATTTTATCGTCAATAAGTTCGGAATTAATAGGAAGATTATTTAGGTGGTAGAAAAGGGGGGCTCGGACGGTGCTTTCCATCGATTTATCAATTTGGGCCTAAAGTTGAAAAACCATGAGTATTTTTATGCAATTCCCTGTAAAAGAACGACCGGATCCGAGTCGACGTTTCATTCCAAAATGGTCATTGGTCCAAAAGTATAAATCGAATTAAATAAACCAAACGATTGCTAATGTATCAAACTTGTCCCGAACAGTTAAAACTAAAATAGCGAGTTATCTGCATATCGAAAACGATAAATTTGCAACAGACGACGCATAGTTCCAAGCACGATATTGACAAAATATTAAAAAAAAAAAAAATTTTTAATGTTTCGCGGGCTCGATAAATTTAAAGCTTTATTTTTATTCGGGGCGAGAATACAAATTTCGACTTGAAGCAAATAAAAGCAAGCGAAAATACTTCACCGGAGATCTTTCAAAATGCTTTTTGTACCTCGTAAACTTGTATTCGGATATCAATTTAAAAAGTTGCAATTTTTTGTATACCAATCTCCATATTTTTTTTCACGTGATCAAAAAAGCGTTTCGAAAAATCTCGCTTTGGGATTTTCGATTGAATCATGGTTACCAGAATGGAAGGAGAAAAACATATTTCAGTCAATTTTGGAGCCTCCCTTAAAGAAAAATAAATCGCATCGGCTTGTTATAGTTTGATGAAATGATTGTATCCGCGGCTCTCCCTCTTCTGATTGTAATCTTTGTTTTTTCTATCTGTACAATAGGATTTCGTAATTAGATTACAAAATACACGAATGTCATTTGTATAATATCTCCGTTATATATCGATGTTCAAAAGAGAAAGGAAATGCGAAAAGCATGACTTTGCGACGAAGAAAAATGACTATGAAACAATTGAAAATGCTTTTTTCACGAAGCGACAAGTCCGTTATAACGAGGAGTAAACAAAATGGCGGTATGCAATCGTTTCTCGCATCAATCTGTCGTCCCAAATGCAAATTTATGCGAATTATGTATTTCATCAAGATACCGCGCGATATCATGTCGATTGATGAGCGTTGAGCGAGTTTTTAACCCTTTATCGAATAAACAATTTATTCGAGGAGTGAACTTTGTTGAGAGAAAAAAACTAACGACGACAAAATGGAGATCTTACATAATGAAACGCGGTAGTTTAAATACACGGTAGCTAGATTTCATCAAATAGACAAAAAAAAGATTAAAAAATCTGTAATCTAATTTATTATAGAGCAATTCCTGATTACCGATGACTCACGTCTCGTCTCTAATACACATTGAGTAAAATATTGGAAGAAAAAAAAACGAGAGTCATGCGTTCTTTTTATTCGAGAATTATCCTTATCGCAACCTTATGACGAAGAAAACAGATTTTTGTACCGTTTTCGGGTTGAATTTTCGCTGGAGAAATCTCTATTTCTGCGTAGGTTATATTCGCATTAGTTCAAACATGCTAAAATAAGCCGCTTGGTAGTTTTTTTTTAGAGAAATCAAAACCAAACTCTTTCGTGGATTTTGTTTTCGGTCCTTTACAAGAAAACCTTCTAAATTTCGGGAAGCAAATACTTTTTGTGTTTCCCAGTCAAATTTGGATTCAATGAGCACCGATATTCTCTATGAAAGTAGAAAAAACAATTTACGAAATTTCGCAGGGCATTGCGGTTTTTCTTTACCGACCGGGATACAGTGGACGCCCCCAATGCTCCCATAACTTGACTCGTTACCATGGCAACACGCTCCCATAACTTGACCCCTATCGCGCTTTCTTCCCACTCCAAACTCAGCTGCCGAGCTGCGGAAATTTTATACAGCGCAACATAACCTCAACTGTCTATTTTTTTCTGTGAATGACGTTCGATCAATTAAGTGTTACTATTAGTCGTTTTCTAGAAGAAACAGGAATTTTTATTTTCCAGAAAGAACGGAATTTCTGTAGGATATTCATATGTACACATTAATTAGACTGTTTCAGATAAAATGACTTTTTTTATTTTTTCAAAGAACATTAATGAATCGTTAGAGTATCCCTAAACGAAGACCCTGTCCAAATATGAGCCCTTACTATTAATATTTAGAGGTGGCTATTTTCAATTTTCTTTTTTTTTATCTAAATAACATGGGAAAATGTTTTTCTTAACTTTGGAATTTTATTACTCAAAAACGAATCACTGTACAGTAATAAGGAACAGATTTTTGTAGGAAATTGAACCCTCTATAAAAAAAGGTCTGAATGAAGATTTGCGTGAGGCGAGCCGTTTCGGAGTTATTAAGTCTTAATCATTGAACTGTTTAAAATAATGATGTTATTTACTCATAAACGCGACAAAATCGACTCATATCACTTAAATACCCAATATTACCATCTTTAAAACAAATATCTGCAAATTTTCAATAAAATGTTGATCATAACATTTTATTAATCAATGATGAATGATTAATTTTATTGTTCATTAATAAAAAATACGGGTATATTAGAAATCAATTTTCGATGAAAAATCTAGTTAACAGTACAAATTTTATGATGAAATTTCATCATTCGTTTTTGAGTAATAAAATTCCAAAGTTGAGAATTTGTTTTCCCATGTTATTTAAATGGAAAAAGAAAATTGAAAATAGCCACCTCTAAATATTAATATTAAGGGTTCATATTTGGACAGGGTCTTTGTTTAGGGATACTCTGACGATTTATCAATGTTCTTTGAAAAAACAAAAATAGTCATTTTGTTTAAAACAGTATATTCATGCAACTTTGCTATACATTTTCTATAAAAATGTATCTCGCGCGTTTCAACGATCGGATTAATGTATTTTCTCTTCAATTATTTTCATCAAGAGTTATCAAAATCAAATTCTTATCAATCTTTGAAAAATTTCCAAAATATATCGCTGTCAGATTTTTAAATGTATGTCTATAACGCGTAAGTAGAAATTTCAGGTTGAATTGCGCGCGCTTTACCCATAGTTCCACAAAAAGGCAGTGCGCATGCGTTGCGACGCGCGAGTGGGAGAATGAGGGGAACGTCAAGTATGGGAGCGTTTCCGGTCCCAACGAGTATGGGCTATGGGAGCGTCCACAGTATCACTATGTTTATCAGTGGATGTGGTGTATGTGTAGTATGCGATGCGGTATGCCGCAGTTCTTTCGCGCAGGCTCTTTAGCACTTTAGTAGTTTAGTGTGTGTTGAAGTAGCGCATGAGAGAGATGCGTGCTGCGTTAGATATAACCCGGCAGTGGCAGTTGCATTAACCGATACGTCAAAAATAGGACGTATTCGACTTTGATTTTGTTCTGCGACTGTCAAACAGTTAATTTTACACGGGCATTTGTAGCGCACAAAAGCTCAATAAGCGTCATTGCAACATTGAACGGAGCGATGGAAAATTCTCTCTCATATAATCAAAGCGTTCATGTACCCTGTTCGAGGTAAGCGAGTGATATTTCAAAACTATTCAACATTATTTCGATCTTTTATCGAAAAATTATTGTGACTGCGCTGTGAAATTTGAACGTTTCAAGGAAAAAAAGTTTTGCCTCAAATGACACTAAAGCAGACGACGGAGTCGTTGAACACGTGTTATCAAAATTGAAAAGAAAAAAAAACTGGTCTCAACGGACTTTAAACAGAACCGAGGTCAATGGTCGCTGAAATATCTTCCTCGCTTCTTTCAGATCCATTGTGTTGTATTTTCTATAGGCACACTCGAGCTCAAAATGCCCATCAGCTCGAGGTTCATCAATTGAATTGAAGACAAAAAAACATGATCGCAGAAACGATCGATTATCTCAAGGATCCTCGCTTGGTAGCGAGGATTCAGAAATTTTTCGGTATCAGGCTGCATCACGAAGGATTGTTTGAGAGTAATGACTTTGGCACTGGGGAAAAATATAATTTTGAAAAAAGAATTAAAAACGGATGCGCTCTGCGGCGAGCTAAAATCAATGGACACGGCGAAGGGGATGATTGTACGGAGAAACAAGAGAAAAAGTCTTTCGAAGCGCAGGACAAGTTAATCGAAGATGATACGCTTAATTACACAATTACCAATCACTTTTGGTACTATCTATTCCGCTTTGGGACGGAACTCGGCGATGAGACTTTTTATTCTGCATTTATACCATTTTGGTTCTGGAATATTGACGGAGCCGTGGGAAGAAGAGTAGTTCTGGTCTGGGCTATAATCATGACCATAGGTAAGCCTCATTGATACTTTATGAAAATTTGGAAAAGACTGGAACAAAAAATAAAAGTCAGTATTCTCTGTATTCAATTGAAAATCTAAAACATTTACAGCTCTGTAATTTATAGGTTTTTACTATCCTTCATACTGAACACACTTATGCAAGTTGCTTTTGTTCTGTTTGTTTCATTATCTCGCAATTTATTCCAAATTTCATTCATTTAAGTCGAGCACAAAAATCTCTACCTTTGGATTATATAACTCTAGAATCATGCTTTTTATTCTTTTTCCCAAGAGCATATTTATCCACTTAATTGCATTGAGCTTATCAACAAATTGGAAAATGACTCTCGTATCCATCTGCAAATTGATAAAAGCTATGAAAAACTGTTCGAAAAAGCAATTAAATGAATTACCCAAAATCAGTCTGCGTATCTCCATTTTTTCACCCATTTTTACAACTCAAATTCAGTAGGTTTGTCTATTTGCACTTCTATATAATTTTATGGTCTTCATGTTGCTGTTTTCGTTAGCTCTGTGAATGACTGATCGTTTGATAAAATTCATGATATGCAATTCTCTATATTCAAAATAATTTATCTCGACTTTTTACTCAATGCTATACATAATCTATTTGCTATATGTAGGGCGTTCCATCCCAAATTGGACAATTTGAAAAACTTTTTTTATTTCCTCAAGTTTTTTATATTTTTTAGTATCCATCAAAAGACCCTTCCTGTTAAATTTTGAAATTTTTTTGATTAGCCGTTCAAAACATTAAATTAACAAAAAAACCGCTCTTTTTTGGTATTTTGGTCATAACTTCTTTAATAGTGGTCCAAATTGAAAGTTTTTTTTTTTAACTTTTGTTTTTTCATGGCCTTTTCAGAAAAAAAATACAACAAAAATATTTGCCGTGTTTTTGAATGAGTTTTTTGAGTTTTAAACTTTAAATCGTTTTTAAAAGTGAGTGTCATTTTTGATTTTTTTTTTTAATTTTTTGTTTCAAACATCTATCTATTCAACAATTTTTAAGTTCGATCGTGGGATCTCAATAACTACTTTTTTTTCGGTTTTTGAAAAAAAAAATTTTTTTTTTTCATAAATTATTACGAATACCAATTTTTGTTACTGTAAAGTTTTTTTTTCAATATTTAGAATTTATTTTGACACTTTTTTATTGTCTACAGGTTCTTAAAACTAATAATTAATCGTTAAGTCTGTTTATGAACAATAATAACCAGTTTTTATTTATTCACGTACTTTTTTGAAAACCTTATATATACGATTATTTCCTGAATCCGATTATTCTTTGCCAATACGTTTTTGTTGCTCATTGGAATAATTGAATGAATTTTTTGTGTCATCCTCTGATTGACTTCGCAATATTGTATCGCAAATAAAATCTTTCTTTTGCATGTAAATAATGTTTCTCAGGTGAAAATTTCACAGCAATATTCGGTAGACTATTTAGGTTCAATGCCCACTTATACAATTCTTGAACTGTTATTATTTGCTCATCGATTAATTATTAATTTTTCAAATCAGTTAACACTAATAAAGTGTCAAAATGAATTCAACATGATTTTTAAAAAATACTATACAGTAAAAAATTGGTATTCGTAATAATTAATTTAAAAAAAAAATTCAGTTTTCAAAAATCGAAAAAAAAATTAGTAGTTATTAAGATCCCATGATCGGACTAGTCTTAAAAATTCTTGAATAGATGTTTAAAAAAATTTTTTTTTTAAATAAAAAATGACACTCGCTTTTAAAAACGCGATTTAAAGTTTAAAACTCAAAAAAGTCATTCAAAAACACGTCGAATATTTTTGTTGTATTTTTTTTTTTGAAAAAACCATTAAAAAACAAAAATTTTGAAACAAAAAACTTTTAGTTTGGACCATTATTAATGAAGTTATGACCAAAATACCAAAAAAAAGAGCGGTTTTGTTGTTAATTTAATATCTTTTGAACGGGTAATAAAAAAAAATCTCAAAATTTAACAGGAAGGGTCTTTTGATGGGTACTAAAAAATATTAAAAAATTGGGGAAATAAAAAAGTTTTTCAAACTGTTCGTTTTGAGATGGAACGCCCCATAAATATATATATATATGTTTTCACAAACGTAAGATTTTTATAATCTTTGAATCATAGCGATGGTTCATAATCTCCGAATAGACAATCTCTTCTCTATCTTTAATGAATGTGTATCTTTCAAAGGTCAAGGACTAAAAGATATAATTTGCTGGCCCCGTCCCTCCTGTCCACCTGCAACGAGACTTCAGAGCAAATGGTCTCAGGAATACGGAATGCCATCTACCCACGCTATGATAGGCATAGCCATTCCCTTCAGTGTCGTATTATTTACAACGAACAGATACGTATACTCGTTTCCCGTAGGATTCACGATAGCAACGCTCTGGTGAGTAAACAGAGATAGAAAATATATTCGGCTTTATCAGCTTGTCGACCAAAAGCGTTATCTATGAATCACAAATTTATCAAATAGACCCCCTTATGTTTGAAAAAATGTACGTTAAAACTTGAGAACGTTGGAACGTTTCGCACAAATCACACCGAGAAAAATATATGATTCAAATATGACAACAATAGAACATGATTTCTGGAACAAAATTTCTCGATTATCATCAAACAGGCGTTTTAAACGGTTGCAGAATTTTTAAATTTGTATTCATCGGAATTAATTGGAACAAATTTTGCAGAACTCTTTGAATTCGTTGAATAAAACCAACATTATTGAAAATCTCAAAGCAGTGATTATTCAAAACCAGGGTTGCGAAATTTTTAATGAATAAGTAATGCATTAACCATTACTTTTTCAATGGCTAATGAAAATAATTTCCATTAACCATTAAATTCTAATGGTTAATGGAAATTGATTTCATTAAAAAAAAGTAAGGCATTATCTGCAATCCTGCCCATTACAATGTAGTGTGTATAGAAAAAATTTCCGTTATCCATTGCAATGTAATGTGTAATAGACAAAACTTTGATTGTCATTTTGGGAATGGAAAAATATAGATGATTAAATTATTGCAATTTTGCATTACATTTTATTGACTTAAGACTTAGATTTTCAGGTACCTTAAATTCTAAAAGGCATCTATATTATTATTGCAATGTAATGTATAATGGACAAAACTTTGATTGCAATTTTGGGAATGGAAAAATATAGATGAATAAATTATTGCAATTATGCATTACATTTTATTCATCTACATTTTTTCCATTCCCAAATTTGCAATCAAAATGTTGTCCATTACACATTACATTGCAATGGGCAATGGAAATTTTTTCTATTACACACTACATTGTAATGGGCAGGGTTGCAAATAATGCATTACTCTTTTTTAATGCATTTGCATTTTGATTAACCATTAACATTTAATGGTTATTGGAAATAATTTCCATTAACCATTTTCCATTTCCATTAACATTTTCCATTGACCATTTTGCATTTTCATTAACCATTAAAATTTAATGGTCAATGGAAATAATTTCCATTAACCATTTTCCATTTCCATTAACATTTTCCATTAACCATTTTGCATTTTCATTAACCATTAAATTTTATTGGTTAATGGAAATTATTTCCAATAACCATTGAATGTTAATGGTTAATGAAAATGCATTTAAAAAAGTAATGCATTATTTGCAACCCTGTTCAAAGCACATTGAACAATGAGTTTGAAAAAAGAATTACATGCTATGATTTAAAAAAATTGACCTTCCCAAAATTTGGACCCACTCGAACAACAATTATAATTAATCGATTGCGATTTTTTATGAATTGGTTCTTGCAGCTGGAGAAAAATGGCACAAAAGGCCTTCTGTGTTTTTTTTCCGCATTCTAATTTGAAAAATTAAATTTCAGGTGTTGTCTGGTATCCATGAGCAGATTATATTTGGGAATGCATACGGTGCTCGACGTCTTAGCGGGGCTGGCTCTCGCAATCTTCCTCATGGTGCCGCTCGTTCCGTTGATCGATTTTACCGATATCTATTTCGTAACCGAGAGCTGGGCACTTGGATTACTCATTGCTCTGAGCGTAATAACGATACTTTATTATCCATGCAGCGACAGATGGACACCAACGAGGCGAGTATTTGTGACGTTGTTATCTTCTTTTTTAACGTGCAAACATGTTTATAATGTTAAATCGATGGAATGCAGCAAAAATCGATTGTAATTCATGAAATTCATTTAAAAATGAGTTTTCGAAGTAAAGAATCCTTCAAATGTTTCAAGGGGTCGCTATTCAGGATTTCGGGCCTAAATGCGCAAGAATAGCTTGATCAATACAAAAAACTTGAAAAAAAAGTCCGTGCAATATAAAAATTTGCACTCATTGTCAGCCCCCTCTATAATTGTAGTTGGGTCATTCCATGTCAAATCGACCAAGAGCTGGAATCGCCCCCTTTCAATTTCGATGAAATTTGGTCTGAAGTTGTCGTTTTTCATAAAAAACGTTTTTACCAAAGGAAAAAAATTATTTTTTTTTTCTAAAGTTATGCAAGATTCAAAATTTCACAATTTTTTAAATCTTTTAAGTTTTTTTTTTTAAATACCTCGAAAACTATTATAGTTACGAAAAAAATCGTTCTGATGGGTTCGTATTGAAGAGTATACATGTGGCTACGAAAAAAAAAAAATATTCTGACAACATTTTTTGAAAAATGATGAATTTTGAGAATTTTGGTTTTTTAAAAATCGTGAAAATGCACTTCCAACGTTAAATGTTTTGTTTAATTTTTTTTTATATGATACATTGTACTGATCTTAAAAGATCCTGAAATTTTCAGGATGGTATTTTTTTGTTTCATAAATATAAATTTTTGAATTTTGGTAACAATTTTTTTTTTACCTTACAGTTAAGTAAAGTTGAGCAATCATGTAGTTTTGCAATTTTGAGCACTAAGAATTTCAATTAATGAGGTAAGAATGTAAAAAACAGAAACGCAAATTCAATCAAGTTAAGTTGAGCAATCGTGTAATTTTGTAATTTTGAGCGGTAAAAATTTAAATTAATGACATAAGAATGTAAAAACAGAAACATAATTGAATTCGTTTTTTTTATTATTTGATAAAGCGTTGTAGCGTAAACTTAATTTACGTGTATAAGTAATATCCATGTATATTAAGTTTACGCTTAAAACGCTTTACCAAATAATTAAAAATGCATTTTTACTGCTAAAAATTACAGAATTACATGATTGCTCAACTTCACTTAACTTGGAGGTAAAACGAAACATTTTTTTTTACCAAAATTCAAAAATTCATATTTTTGAAAAAGCACATTGTGAAAATTTCAGGATCAGGTCAGTACAAGGTATTATATAAATAAATTGAACCAAAAATTTAATGTTGATCGTGAATTTGCACGATTTTTCAAAATTCAAATATTCATATCTATGAGAGAAACAAACACCTTTCTGAAAATGTCAGGATCTTTCAAGATCAGTACGAGGTATTATATAAAAAGAAAATTGAACCAATAATTTAATGTTGATCGTGGATTTTCACGATTTTTGAAAATTTAAAATTCTCCAAATTCATCATTTTTCAAAATTTTTTTTCGGCATATTTTTTTTCGTAGCGACAAGTATACTTTTCAAGATGAACCGAGAACGAATTTTCCGTAACTATAATAGTTTTCGAGATATTTAGAAAATAAACTTAAACGATTTGAAAAATTGTGAAATTTTAAATCTTGCACTTTCGAAAAAAAAAATTAAGATTTTCTTCCTTTGGTAGAACTTCGTTTTACTAAAAACGAAAACTTTTGACCAAATTTCACCGAAATTGAAAGAGGTCGATTCCAACTCTTGGTCGATTTGACATGAAATGAACGGGTTCAAACATGACTTAGTGAAAAAGAAAACTCGAATCTCGATATTTTATAGAATCGTCATGCAACAAGATTTGTATGCTTACTGGCATGGTAATCTTGATCAGGATTACAAATAATGCATTACTTTTTTTAATGCATTTACACTTTCAATAACCATTAACTCTTATTTTCACTAACCATTAAGTGTTAATGGTTAATGGAAATTATTTTCATTAACCATTAAATAATTTTTTTTCCTCGATTGGGTTTGACAGCTGTTAGTATTTGTCAAAAAAGTAACTCCCAAAATTTGAGAGAAATTTTTAGAGGTCGCTCAAATGACTTGATATTTTTTTTCGATATAGAAATTTCGATTTTTCCTTGTCGCACCAAAAAATATAAGTATTTAATGAAGCAATAATTCCCCCAAAATTTGGGTCCTTGAAAAAAAAAATGATAATGAAAATCTAAGTGGCCTGCACACCTATTAATTTTTTTTTAAGGACCTCAATTTTGGGTGAATCACTGCTTCATTAAAGACTTATATTTTTTGTTGCGACACGGAAAAACCGTAATTTCTATATCATGATCGTTGGTCAAAATCGAAAATAATATCAAGTCATTTGAGCGACCTCTAGAAATTTTGTTTCAAAGCTGAAATCTTCTGAGAGTTACTTTTTTGACAAGTACTAACACCTATCATTACTTTTTTAATGGCTAATGAAAATATTAATGGTTAATGGAAATAATTTTCATTAACCATTAACATTTAATGGTTAATGGTTAATTGAAATAATTTACATTAACCATTAACATTTAATGGTTAATGAAAATAATTTACATTAACCATTAACATTTAATGGTTAATGGAAATGATTTACATTTATCATTAACATTTAATGGTTAATGAAAATTATTTTCATTTGACATTAAAAAATAATGATTAATGCATTACTTTTTAATTAAAAATTTCGCAACCCTGATCTTGATAAAATGTTTTCGTAAAAGAAAAACTTTTTTTATGAGGAAACGTAAAATGTATTTTCGTTGCATTTCAACGATATAAATATTAATATCATAAACTAATTTGTCAATGAATAACCCGACAGAGGTGACACGACAATGGTGGTATCGGTAACTGCGGGTGTTCACGTTGGCGCCTGGTTAAACTACAAAATCGGGGTATTATCATCGTCGATCAATTCTCCACCTTACAACATCATCTGGCCGTCTTATCCGATGATCGGATGCGCCATTCTACGCACGACAATTGGCTTTTGTTGCATTCTCGCGGGAAAAGCAATATGCAAATCCCTCAGTTACGCGACAATGTGCGCCATACTTCGTGTTAATTCCAAGGAACTCGTTGAAAGTGAAAATTCATTGGAAAACAAAAACAAGATAATCGTTGATCTCGTTTATAAGTACTTGGCGTGTTTTACAATTGGTTTTAACACGGTTTATCTGTTGCCAAATGTCTTCACGATACTCGGTATCGAGAGACCCACGTTTTACACGGAATTGTGAGCAAGATTTGACATTCGCAAGTAGAACGAAAATAAGCCATTACGTGAGAATTATTCTCCTTTGACTGATCAACACCATTGTAAATCGTAAATCGTAAAAACGATATTTAGTCAATCATTCGACGATAGCATCACCAATTTCGAGTGCATCTTTCGTTGCAAATTTTTGCTCCAAAGATTTTTTTCTCCCTTTAAAATTGTACATATAAGCGTATGACACGCGTGCATAATTGCTGCGTCAGTGGACTAAATATACTGTCTGTACATATCGTCGAAAAAAAAACAAGTCAGTTTAAACATTAAACGTTATCTCTGGGAAAAGCGTGGCACGCTGAAAGACGTATTTAATAGTGTCGTGCTTGAACGAAAATCTAAGTCCGAAGAGGCTCGTAAAGAATCTTTTAAGAATCAAACTAGGATTGAATTGTCAATGGCATAGGCCATTTTTTTGTATCGTTTTGCTATGATTTATTTATTGTAGCGAGAATGCGCAGTTTTCGTGTGTGTACGCGCACGATAAATGTGACTTGGTTGTTTTTGAGCTATTTGTATATCAGTCGTTGCTGTCCTTATATCACTGGAATATTCAGACGCAATACCTGAAAAATAAGTTTAAACGAATCGCTTACAAATACGACTGTGAGGAGAAATAAAAGATTTAAGATAAACAATGCGAATTCACTCACGTTCAAATTTTTGTCCATTACCGCTGTTACCTTGTCCTGATCCAGTGTATGGGGAACAAAAACATCAACGAGGTAATCCATTCTCGGTGCCTCGACGATTATGCGATCATCGCAAACGTCCACTCTCAAATCTTTCATCCGGAGCTGCAACGAGTTAATAAAAGGATTATGTCTTTTTTTAAAAAGAAATTTCAATTTTCGCTCACTTGTGTCTGGGCCTTAGTTTTAGTTAAAAAAAATTCCTTTAGCCAACATGTTTAAAAACCCTGCAAATTGGAATTTGCACATTGCTTTCTTATCTTTATCCATAGTTCACATAGCTTCCTTTAACACACAGTAGCGATCAAATTTGGCTTCCTCATAAAGGAAGCTTTGTTAACTATTTAAAAATATTAGTAATCAATGTGCAAATTCGATCGATTTTCCCCAAATTTGATAGCAAATAACATTAATAGCTATACTGGCTCTTCACAAAATTTCATTGCGATATCTAAAAAATTTCAAAAGTTATAGCGTTTACGCTTCTTTTATAAAAATTAAAAATTTGATAAAAATTTAATCACTCGATCGATTTTCGCCAAATTTTATAAGGAACATCCTCGATAGCTATATTAGCTCTGTGTAAAGTTTCAGTGCAATATCTTAAAAATTGCACAAGTCAGAGCGTTTACGCTATTTGAAAAAAAATTAAAAATTTCATAAAATTTTAATCCCGCGATGGATTTTTGCCAAATTTAATAACGAACAACCTCGATAGCTGTATTAGCTCTGTGCAAAGTTTCAGTACAATATCTCAAAAATTGCACAAGTTAGAGCGTGTAGGCTATTTTTCAAAAAATTCAAAATTTTATAAATTTTCAATCTCTCGATGGATTTTCGCCAAATTCAATACCAAACAACCTTAATAGCTATACTAATTCTTTACAAAGTTTGAGTGCAATATCTTGAAAATTGCAGAGGTTAGAGCGTTTACGCCATTCTTGCAAAAACGAAAAAAGTCGATAAAATCTGAACACCCGTTATAATTGAAACAACATTTTTTTCATAACGAAGAGCAATTCGTGCTCGACAAGTGTACCAAATTTTAACTTGATATCTCGAAGCGTTTTCGAGTTATTAATTATTTACATCTGAAACTCAGGATACACACACACACACTACACACACACACATGCACGCATCCATCCGGACATTTTTTCTAAATATGATTTCTCAATGTTTTAGGACATTTTGAACGTATTGGCATAAAAATCGCGAAAAATTTTTTTCTTCACAAAAACAAAGCTTCCTTTATGTGGAAGCAAAATTTTGTTTCAATTCTAACGGGTGTTCAGATTTTATCGACTTTTTTGGTTTTTGCAAGAATGGCGTAAACGCTCTAACTTCTGCAATTTTCAAGATATCGCACTCAAACTTTGTACAGAATTAGTATAGCTATTAAGGTTGTTTGGTATTGAATTTGGCGAAAATCCATCGAGGGATCAAAATTTTATGAAATTTTGAATTTTTTGAAAAGTAGCCTAAGCTGAAACTTTGCACGGAGCTAATATAGCTACCGAGGTTGTTCCCTATTAAATTTGGCAAAAAGCCATCGAGGGATTAAAATTTTATGAATTTTTTAATTTTTTGAAAAAAAGCGCTAACGCTCTGACTTGTGCAATTTTTAAGATATTGCACTGAAACTTAGCACAGAGCTAATATAGCTATCGAGGATGTTCGTTATGAAATTTGGCGAAAATCGATCGAATGATTAAAATGTTATCAAATTTGTTTTTTCAAATAGCGTACTCTAACTTCGGCTATTTGCGAGATATTATACTGAAATTTTGAATACATTCGAAATAGTGATCAAGGTTGTTCGCTATTATATTTAGCAAAAATTAAATTTAGCAAGAAGTAAATTTGAAAGAATTTGGCAAATTTGCACGTTGATCACTCATGTTTTTCGGTAGTTAACAAAGCTTCCTTTATGAGGAAGCCAAATTTGATTGTCATATTTTGTGATAAAGGAAGCTATGTGATTAATATGAGGAAGCAATGAGCAAATGTCCAATTTGCAGGGTTTTTTTTTCTTCAATCCTTAATATTCTTATTCTTATTTATTAGCACTGTTTATTCGAATTTAAATCAGGAAAGAATTATAGGGTCAAGATAATACAATTTTTCTAATTGTTTTGAGCATCCCGTAATCATGGCGAAGCAATGGGAAAAATTTGTGACCAACTGTATTGTAAATTGTAAACTGTAACTGTAAACTAGAGTTTCTCACCATATTGGGAAGCTTAAAGTAGCCTATGAGTTCTTTGATTTTTCCAACCTTCGGTTTACTCAGTACAACATACTGAGGTTCAACGAGTGTTTTCTTATCCTCAGATTTACATTCTTGAATTTTTTGAATATTCCGAGGCGTCGATTTTGAGGATGAGCTGGCGATTACTTCGATCAATGGTTTTTTGACGATTGGCTTTTTAGGTTCTCGTTTCTGAACTCTGTGATCGTGCAACTTGCCCATTACCTGGCATAATTGAGAGAATAGAACATTCGAGTTTTCATTGGTCAAAAACACAAATTTTTGAAATAATAAAAATATTTACAATTTATAATTATTCGCCCATTGAGATGAAATTAATTTACTTATTTATTTATCAAGAGTTTTTATTACCTTGCGATTTTTGAGGATCGTAAATTCGGCATTTATAAGTTTCTCATGTTTTTCACTCACTGCCTCGATTACCGTGAGTATCGTGAATGTCCAAAATTGTGTTTTAATCTGACACTTGTCATAGAATTTAGTGTTCAAAGCGACGTCGTAGGTCAGACATTTTGCTCCACCTTTTTCAAATAAAAATTGAGAAGAAACGATTAGCAATGTGACGAGTTGTTAAACAGTGATTTTTATTCGTTCTCTGGGTAAGTTTCAAACTTTTGTCTTCCTCGAATCTTTCGTGCCCGATGCTCATAGGAATGCACCAGCCGGGTTGATTCTGGCCAAGGATCTCGAAAAATTTTTCATCCGGCAAATCTTCGGGCGGGGGTATCTCGCTCGTATGACATATATTCAAGAATACTTTTTCACCATTTTCAGTTTTGCATTTTACGCAAGCACCTGAAAAATTGTAAAGAATCGTCGTGTGACGTTAATTGCCAAAAAAAACTTGCATCCATACAAGAAAAGAAAATAATTGGGAAATCGGAAATAAGTATCACAATTCAAATTACTTTTTCAAAAAATCTCTGACATCATATTCATGAAATTTCATTTTGGAGCATGCAATTTTGAAGGTCAAATACATCACCTGGAGAAGGACGAATGATTATGGAGGGTGGTTCAGGATTTTCGAATGTTCGCAAAAGATCATGGAGATCCGCGTCCTCCTTTTTTCTCTCCTGAAACAATTCGTCGCGCATAATTCGTTTTTTATTTTTATCGACGACATTCCTAACCTACAAAATGTAAACGTAAACAATTCGCGAGAACGAGAAATTTCCTCACCGAGAGCAATAAATTATTCGTCAATATCGAATCGTCAATTTCGAGAAGCGCTTTATTCGACATCCTGTGCAACAGTACTACTGCGGGTCTTTTCGATAAATAACTATCACAACGATCAGATTATTTTCATCGATCAATCATTCGTAACTAAAACAGTTCACACGTTACCGTTGACGCGTCGCGCATTTATTTTTGAATCTTCGCTGTCTTAGTGGCGCGCTCGGACGGTGAAATTTTGAACTAAATCTTAATCCTCAGATGAGTTGAAGCGGGCGCAACGGAAGTTTCAAAACCAGCCGCGTACAATGTTATTTCGATTGGTGCTGTTTTTTTTTCTTTCGCATACGCGTTTTTAAAAATAGTGTATCGACTTGATCGAATAATATCGCGCGTGTGACGAGTGCATTGATGCTTTTTGCCGGAATCAACGACCTCCGATGAGAATCTCGTTTCTGTACGGTAATATGATAGGAAAATCTTACGATATCTCATAATTATTCGCTATATAGCCCAAGTTATTCTTGAATATATACATATATATATAGATATATATATTCATGTAGACGAACACAGCGCATTATATTCGTCATTGATAAGCCATGTAATCGTTCGATCTTCGACTTCGAAATTCTTTAACGCATAGTATTTCCTTCTTTAATAATAGGATCTCACACTCCTGTCTCTCGACCAAACTATTAATTTCATCACAATGTCGTTTCTCGCAATCGAGCTTCGACTCGTATTCCGTTGTCATTTGGCAAAGTTTCGCCGCGGCAAATTTTGCCGCCATCATTGCTTTTTCTCTCTGCTCGTTGAGATTATTCATCTGAGCTTCCAACTCGGCGCAACGCTCGCAATATTCGTCCTGCTCGCACAAATCGCTCACACGATTCTCGGTCTCGTTGAGCGCCATTCTCAGTGATCTGTTACTCTGTTTTAAACAGCGCAACTCCTCACGAAGCGACACGAATTCGCACGCAGCCTGTTTCGCCATTTTTTCACTGTCTTGAAGCAACTGCAATGAGATAAAATTAAATTTTCTGATTTAAAAAAAAATTATTTTTCATTTTTTAAATTTAATTCTGATTTAAAAAATTCAATTCTCATGGAAAAAAATTAATTAATTCTCATTTAAAATTGAATTCTCACCGGATCAAATTAAAGCAAATCATTGAAATGAGAAATTGAAAATTGAGAATTTTATAAACCCTGCAGATAATCAATTTTCACACAATTTTGGTTTCTTCGTTGATAAAACTCCACGAATGATGAAAAAAAATAGGAAACCTCGAGCAAATTTTCCATCTGCACGATTATTCTTAATAATTTATGGAATATTTTGAAATCTTATATGTTCCTGAATGACTTTTCTTTGAAAATTCAATACTGAACGTTTTTGTTATTCAATCTATTCGTGTAAAAAAATGTGGCTCAATAGTGACAACATTATTATTATAGTGAGTAAATTAAGCGTTTGTGAGCTGTTTTTTGCGAATTCAAAAATTTTGTAAATTACGAACTCCTTGAGCTATTCATACAGAATCTAACATCGAGTATCCTTATCATTTGGAGTATGTGCGAACAAAAATTAAGCTCGATAGCTGTGAAAGTTTCGAATTTTTTCTCAAACTAAATACTCATTCGCATTTTTAGAAGAATCAAGCTAAAAATGTTTGCACAAAAACACTAGATGACAAAAATAGTTAGTTTTGAGTTTACTGAAAAACGCAGCAGAGGTTCGTTCTCAAATTTTTTTTGAAATTTTTGAAAAATACTCGTGAACACTAAATTTCCTAATTTAACAGCTGTCGAGCTCACTTTCTTAGCACCAATGCATTAGTTGACAAAAACAATTAATAACGTAATTGAACGTAATTGTTAAAAATTCATACCAATTGGAAATTTGCACATAGCTTCTTTATTCGTTTCCGTCGTTCGTGAAGCTTTCTTTATGAGGAAGCCATGATAATAAACATACATTGATAATAAACATATAGATATGTGCAAGTTTCTAGTTGGCATGATTTTCTTTTCGTTAAAAGAAAGCATCATTCGTGAGGTAGCAAAATAACATTCAAAATTGAGTTTCGATTAGCAAATTTTTTTAGACAGTAAGATGAAACAATAAAACTAGACGAATGAATATTGTTGCAAATCAGATTTGCAAAGAAGATTAGTTAATGCCGATTAATTCACAAGTATTCTTAGAAAAGTTTTCCAAAAATTCAACAGAAAGAATCTTTAACTGTCTCAATTCTCTCGTAGAAAGACTCAAACGTACTTTTTTCAACCTCTTAATCGTCTCAACCTGATCACCGATTATCTTGTCCTTTATTCGCAACTCGCAATTGCAATTGTCCTGACGTTCGTCGAGCGCGCTTTGCAAATTTTCGCGAGCCACAGTTTCCTTGTTCAATCGACCCTCGAGATCGTCGATTTGCTCTTGCATTTGTCTGCATCTGCAACTCGTCGATTGTATTTTATCCTCGGCCTCGGTCAACTGAGCAATTTTCGTCGATATACTATTCTCGTTCTCTCGCAGCAAATCACGTTGCTTCTTGCATATCAACGTCAAATCGCATATTCGTTTTTTCTGCATTTTCACATCATTCGTCAAATTGACAACGCTCTTCTCCAATTTGGATTTCTCACTCGAAAGCGCCACTTCCTTCTCCTTCATCCCGCATTTTATCCTGTTGACTTGCTCATCGAAGTCTGCGCACCTTTTGAAAAAATACAAAAATCCGTTAATTGTAATTTCTTATTTGTAGCGTCACAAGAAAATTGCATCAATTAACAAAATTGTCTCAATATCGCATTATCAAAGTGTCAAGTCTTTTTTTCTGTAATTGATAATTTAATCTAACTTTAAAAGAAATTATATGAATGAAATAATTAAAAATAATAGTTACTTTTTCGGAAGACGATAAATATTTGTCAACAAACCTCTTTTTACGTGAATTATTAATTTTCTCAGTATATTTAATTTTTTTTTCTCATAACAAATGTATCAAAATTCTTTATTAGAAACTAGTCTACTTTAGAAGGTCAAAAAAAGCAAATATTTAAGATTTTTTCTCAGCTCCTTTATAAGATATGACTGTAAAACTGTTATTACAACATTGTTTCATCTTTTGAAAGTACAAACTAAAAATTTATCTTTTATTTCGATTCTTTGAATAATTTACAGAAGGTGCTAAAGTCGAAAACGTCTTTTCCCATCGCCGACTGTTAATCTCAGGATTAGCAAGTCTGAAACAAAAAAATAAAAAAGCATTTTGAAGAGGAAAGTTTCTTCCACAACAATATGCCACCGTTAATGAAAAAATGATTTAAAAAAATGGCGTATGTTTGAAATGAAAAATTGAATTTTTTACAATTTATTTCATACATCCGCAATTTTTTTAAAATCGATTTTTTATTAATGGTGGTAAATTATTGTGTAAGAAACCTTCCTCTTTGGGATGCTTTTTTATTTTTTTGTTTCAGTAATAACAGTTGTAATAACATTTTAATAGTTATATATAATAAAGGGGTTGAGAAGAAAATCTTAAAAATATGCTTTTTTGGCCTTCTAAAGTAGACTAGTACCTTAATTAAGCGAATTTTTTACTCGAGTTATTGCTCAATGGTGAATATTTACTTTTTTGTTTCGTTTTCGGTAATCTCTTTTAATTTGCATCTAAGCTCTTGGCACTCGCACTCAAGTTTGGTATTGTTGCACTTGACGATGTTCATTTGACTGACAATTTCCTCTCGGTTTGCTCTTATCAAGTCACTCTGTTCTCTCGACTGTTTGGCCAGATCCATAGCAAGATTTCTCGATCGCGATGCCAATTTTGCCTCGTTATTGGCCCTCTCAAGGGCATCCTTCAAGCAAGCTGCTTGCCTATCGCCCTCCTGTCTCAGACAACTCATGCTGCAATCCATCCTCCTCAATTTGTCCTCCAACTCGAGATTACGTTTTTTCAAATCCTGCAAATGCGAGAAATTTTTATCAGAAATCTTGGAAGAAAGTGCACGAAAACTAGATTCAAGGAGAATCAACGGTTATGAAACTTTAACTATTCGACCAAAAATTTACAATGTCCAAACAATATTTTTAAATTCTCAAGAGCTCGAATTCGTTGAAGAATTGGAATTGACGAAAAATTAAGTGGAAAAAATCGCCAATTTTTTATGAAAGTTTCCTCAGAAACTTTCTTACCTTCTCCACCTTACATTTTATAAAATGGATCCGAAAGTTTTATAGGTAACTTTATCAATTTTCTCTATATGTTTGGTTTAGACAACTTTTTAATAATTCCTTCATGATATAATTATTCTTAATTGTCTAAAAATTTAGCAAGTTACTTTTTTGCTCGACATTTCTACTTTTTAACTCTTTTGGATTCAAAAAAGTGTCTCAAAAGCGTGTTGACATTATGATAGTTGGAAATTGGTTCTTTTTTAATTTTTCATGTAGTTAAATGGCTAATTTTTTTTATCAATGTGGAATTCCAAAATTTCCCAATGAAATCTAACTTCCGGATTGCACTATTTTGCGTCATGTATAAGTATTTCAAACAATTTGCTCACATCAGTGTTCTCAGAAAACTTGTCGATTTGCTCGATATTGTCATTATCCTCGTTTGAATATTCCTTGCGAACCAAAATATGAGGTGTCTGAGAAATAACGGATCTCGCTCGTGGTTGATGAATATTATCAGGCTTCTCGTTGTCCAATTTTCTGTTGTTGGAAATGTACTGAATTTCTCGTTATGCAAAAATTCAATGCGACGACGTTGCTTCTAAAAATGTTTTCTTACCCGATCATTCGTTATTTTTGTATCGACTGCTCGATCAATGAATTCCTTTTTCTGACGCTGATCGGTCAATTTTTTAATTGGTCCTTCGGACTCGTTCTCAATGGCGCTTTTCTTCGATTCGAATTTCAATGGCTCTTCAATTCTTTTGATAGATTCTTCGGATTTGTCATGAAGAGAAGATTTTTCGGATCGTCTCTTAGATTCATCCTGCTGGTCGATGTCCTTCCTTTTTTTGCTTCCAGTGTGAACCTTCAAGGTTTCGATTGCCCCATCAATAAATTCTCTGGGTTTATCGTGACGAAAAGATTTTTCGGTTCGTTCTTTAGATTCATCCTCAAGGACTATTTCAGTCATTTTTTTATTCCCAGTTTGAATCTTCACGGTCTCCACTGCTCCGTCAATAATTTCACTGAGTTTATCATGATGAGCGGATTTTGCGGATCGTCCTTGGGATTCATCCTGGATGTCAATATTCTTCGGTTTTTTGCTCGCAGTGTGAATCTTCAGGATTTCGACTTTTTCGTCCATAAATTCTCTGGATTTATCGTGACGAGAAGATTTTTCGGTTCGTCCTTTGAATTTGTCCTGAAGGACGATTTCCTTCGGTTCTTCGTTTACAGTTTCATCCTTGATTATTCCGGCTGCTCTTTCGATAAAACCCTTTTGTTTATCGCGTTGTGGTGATTTTTCCGATCGATATGTTGAATCATCGTCGAAATCCGATTTCTTCGATTTCGCTGTGACAACTTGATCTGCAAGCAAAGTTGTAAATAATGCATTACTTTGATAATGCATTACTGTATTTATTACCCATTTTACTGCATAATGTAAAATGGATAAGTGCACCATTACAAAATACAAAAGTAGTGTGTAATGGATGGGTGTACTATTACAATTAAAAAAGTAATGTGTAATGGATGCATGTCCCATACCAAATAAAAAAAGTAATGTGTAATGGATGCATGTCCCATTACAAATAAAAAAGTAATGTGTAATGGATGCATGTGCCATCACAAATAAAAAAGTAATTTGCAGTGGAGAATATTCCATTACAAATAGAAAAATTGCCGTGCTCGCATTAGAAACTTGCACATTGCCGTCTCATTATTTTATTTTGCTCACCAAAAGTTCATGCGAATTATTACAAATGATGCATAAAGTTAAAAGATAGAAACAAAAAAACAGACAGTTCATCGTTAAATATGAAGTACGAAAATGTACTCAACCCCAAAAATTACCCAACTTTATATTGAACTTGCTTACCCATAATTATAAACAATCTAATAAAAATCAGAAGTTACTGATACCAAATTTTTCGCTTTATTGAATCCCTAAATAATGTGCATGTTCCTTTTTTTTTTAATTTATGGATCATTTGTGATAATTGTGGATGAACTTTTAGTGATAGTGAAATAAAATAGTGATACAACAATGTGCAAGTTTCTAATACGAGCACAGCAATTTTTCTATTTTTAATGGAATATTCTCCACTGCAAATTACTTTTCTTAAAAATTGTAATTTGTAATGGAACGTGCATATATTATACGTTACTTTTTTTTATTTCTAATGGAATACGCATCCATAACACATTACTTTTTTTATTTGTAATGGCACATGCATCCATTGCACATTACTTTTTTATTTGTAATGGGACATGCATCCATTACACATTACTTTTTTATTTGTAATGGAACACGCATCCATTACACATTACTTTTTTTATTTGTAATTGCACATGCATCCATTACACATTACTTTTTTTATTTGTAATGGAATACTTGTCCAATACACATTGTTTAAAGTAATGGGTAATGCATTACTTTTACATTACTATTTTCACAACTCTGTCTGCAAGTTAAAGCAAAATTCATTAAGTGGTCGCGTTAAACAATTCCATTTGAATATTCGGGTGAAATTTTAAATCAGAATAAAATTAAGCGAGTTATATCAGACAACGGTTTCTAGAAAATCGCTGCATATTTTTCATCAACAAAAAATATGGACACTTTATTGTTAAAAACCTCAACCGATTTCACCATCAGCTTAGATGCGAACCCTTCAATACTTGGGAATTTTCTTGATTTAAAAATATATTCTTTGTAATTGTTTAACTTTTTTCTGTGCGAATGTGACCGAAAATTGTAAAGACCAAATTCAGAACGATCTGGAACTACTTTGGAATATATTTCTGGTTGAGAAACCTCGTTTGGAGAAGGCGGTTATAAATTAGGAGATTAAGATAGAAATCAAACTTGGAGGGGGAAGAAATAAAATTGGTCTTAATCGGATCAATAAAGTAGTTTAGGTTTATAACAACTTTTCTCGAACTTGAAATTAAAGAGAAAAAAATACTAACCGTCCGATTCGGGAGAGCACAAACAGATTTTTGGCCTCAATCGACAAGGGCAGCGAGATTTTTTTTTCTCTCTGGCATTCGAATTGCATTTTCCAGCGGATCGTGAACCCGAGGTTGATCTGTGATGAGGACAGGAGCACGGTCTCGATCGTTCCCCGGACATGTCTTGAATCCTTCTCAGACTCGCGATAGTCATAACTTCGTTGGTAACCTTCTGGAGTCTGCCGACTATCGAATCAATGTTCATTACCAAAATCTTTGGAAATTATACGTCACCATCGTATAAAAGTGACCGAAAATTTCCACAGCAACGGGAACTCTTCCATCGCGGAGAATATATTCTCTCTTTGTGTCGGAAGATGAAAAAAAACCTCACTGTCTGTAATTAAAAAAAAAAAGTAAGTGACGTTTCGAGCTGGAAAAAGTTCGATAAACGCAGAATTTCAGGGAAGAAAATGTTTTTACGGTTTTTTGGCACCGAGAAATTTGTGAACAAAGGAAGAACGGGTTTATAGTTTCCGACGGAAATTGGAGAGCATGGGGAAACGATTTTTTGTGGAATGTCATCGGTGAAGGAATATTGGAAGAGAACCAGTGAAACTGATAGTTCGAATTTCGCGACTAACTCGTCGGACTCCTCGTCCGATGAGACGCGTGATATAGAATATTGCGACGCCAGTTGCAATGTCGATTTTGATAATGAGAATGATCGATTGATCAACGAAGATGATCTTAAAGTCGCTCGAAATTTTGACAATTCTCACCGTGTCAAGGAATCGAGGATAGAAAATAGCAACAATGAAAAATCGTCGCAATACGTTAGATGGAAGGTTCTTATGAGCCTCGGAATTGGACTGTGGGCTGTTCTTTGCATCGTTGATTTATTCCAGTCTGAGGAATCAGCAACGAGAGGTAAACGAGAAATAAGAATCTATCATTATAATTATCCGATTATTGCTTAATAATAATTTAAATTTGCTGAATTTTGTTTCTTCCTCGTAATCCTCCAATTGATTAAAAAAAAATCAACCCTGAATTCTGATAAAGCCAAAACTCGAGCAGATTTGGAATTTCCACATAACTTCGTCACTTTTTTCAATGTTTAACCAAGCCTCCTTTTTTAATCCAATTGAAATTTCTGTGATTTAATAAAAATCTGAACAAATTTAGCAACATTTGCCATAAACCACAATTATCAATAATAATATTGCCCAAAAGTTATTAATAAATTATTTGACCAAATAATTATTCAACAATATTTTGGTAAGTTCTTTTTTTCTTAAATAAATCGAATGCCTTAATTTTTCTGAACGCATATATATTTTTTAAGAATTCTCTCTCTGTTTTGAAATATTATAAAAAACATTCTGAAATGCAATCAAAAAATTGCCAATTTTGTATGTTTTTGCACACAGCTTTAAAAAGTTTTAAAGAAACTAGACCAAAAAATACATAAATACATCCATTCTAAAAATTTCCAACCGGGAATTTTAAAAGAGGGAAAATTTTGAAAAAATTCATATGCGTTCAGAAAAAATAACGCATTTGATTTGTTTGAGAAAAAAAAGAACTTACCGAAAAATTGTTGAATAATTATTTGTTTAACCCTCCGTGGTCACACTTATTTGGGTCGATTTGACCTTGTCCATTTTTGAACAAGTATCGTGACCAAACTATCGGTCGGAAAAATCTCAAAAAATTACAGAACATTCTTCAAACATTTTAGTTGATGTATTGAAAATTAGTTAATAAAAAATCAAATGACTATATATTTAAAAAAATTTATAGAGAAGAAAAAAGAAAAGTAGTCGTGGGGTCGTTTTTGCCCCGTGTGACCGCGGAAAGTTAAACAATTTATTAATAACTTTTGCGCGATATTATTATTGATAATTGTTGTTTATGACATGCAAAATGTTGCTAAATTTTTTCAGATTTTTATTGTATCACGAAGTACGGAAATTTCAATCAAATAAAACTTTTGGGCTTTCAAATTTCCGGTCAAAAAAGGTTTGATAACCATGAAAAAATAAGGGTATGTGGAATATTCAAAATCACACGATTGTTCCATATTTCAAAAATTTATAGTATAGCTTTTTTAAGCGATTCTTCAATTTTATGTCAATCTTGAACCGTTTTCAAGTATTTCTCTTTTTTTTTTTTAATTCAAAAATTCGTTGCGATTTGAACTTCTAGAGCGATTTTCTCAGACAAAAATCGTGTAATTGAGAAAAATATTGAGCTTGATAGCTACAGGCTCATGAAAGTCAGAGCGGTCGTGAGAATTTTTGGAAAATTTCAAAAACACTTTTAGACTTCATCTCTAAATTGATTTTTTCAAAAACTGATGCAAAAAACTTTCTCATTCGTTTCAAAATGACTGAGCAGGGAATTATAATCCTTCTTTCTCAGAGACTATAAAAATCTTCCAAATATGCAGAAAACCAAATATTTCTCGTTCTTCTTCTTCTTCTTTAACAGATTGGTTGTACGAATCTATAAGGGGAAAGAAGGAAATACCGAAAATCTTGTTGACAACAAAACCGGAAGTGGAAATTTTTTGGTACTCAAATATCTGTCGATACCTTTGGAAAATTTTGACGATCACGACTTCCGGTGGAGCCTACGTACTGCTATTTATCCTGCTGATTGTGTTTTGCGCCGATCCGAGACTCCGGAAGACAATCAGTAATTGCCCGATGAAAAATAACGTCACGTCGAGAATCGCCAGAGCGTCGAGGAATTCCATCCTGGCGAAAAAATCGTTTTTTCGAAAAAAAACTCCATCCTTGCGTTGCATCAAGTCGAGAATGTCAAAGTTCATTTCCGTGCGATTGGAATTCGTGCCTTCGATGTATCTGGAGACAAAAATTGTATCTTGTCAGGAAAAGCGCGTCAGGTTTGATTTGACAAAATTTGAGGTCTCGTCGGATCTCAACAAGACACTTTGCGCTGGAGAGTCCAGAATCGTTGAAATTTTTGGCAGAGCCAAGGAAAATCAATCTGCCACGTGTTTCAGCCTGAACAGAGAACTCGTCGATTTGATGAGTGTGAAAAATCGTGAAATCGAATTTTCAACTCCGAAAGCCATCGAATGGCGATCGTTGAAAAAAATCCAAGCTTCATCGAGCACAAGTAGAGAAGATTTGAATTTTAACGCGAAGACGTTTGATCTGGAAATCGGTGAATATATAAGAGCAACGAGAAAATCGTCGCCAAACGTATTTCACGATAATTCGTTCAGGCAAAATCAGAAGAGACGAAATATCGTTAAATCCCGAACGGAAATATCGAACAATGGAAAAGCCATGAAAACCCGTATGATAACGTCTTCGCCGGCGTTCAAGAAATTTTTGCTTAATTTTAAACAAAATAACTGCTTATCGTGAGATTCTTTCGATTTCATCTCTATCACAATTTCTCCTGTTTTTAGATTCATCAATTTACACGATTGCGTTAACAAATGGTTATTTATTGATTCTCTCTTCTATTTTTTAAATTTCTTTCTCGTATTTATTCGATTTTTTAATTCGATGTCAGTCGTTACAAAAAAAATATACGCTCGAACATCGAGCGAAATTTTTTTCAGTTCCTTGTTTTTTTCAGAAATATTTATAAAAATATTATTCTATTTAATCGGATTTCGACGCGATCCACAGAATATCGCATTTTTTAGGCGTTCTCGGCCCCGGAATCACTGAATTATTCATATTTATAAACTTCGATGAGGCATAAAAAAGGGATATATACTAACTTTGATAGTCGCAATAATAATAAAAATAGTAGTAATAATAGCAATGGTAATAAAACAATCATCAATTGGCATAAAAATTCAAAGCATTTCTCATGGTCTCTATTGGTATTTTTCTAAATCAATGTTCAAATCAATTTTTAAAATCCGTAAAAACCAATGTATATATAGTCAAAAGAAGAAAAATGGAAATCAATTGGTCCCAAATTATCTGTTACGATTGTATCTCGATTACAGTCGCTGTTTGACGAAAATCATCGAGTAGGTTCGTAGTCTAAAACAGGTTTGTCGGAAGATGCTAATATATATACATATATAATTTTTTTTAAAAGTTATTTTGGTATTTATCTCTCAGTGTCTCATTCGTCAAATTACAAGGATTTGAAATTCCGAACTTTCAGCTAAAAAGTAAAAAAATGTATTTTGTTTAAATTGAAAATTCAAAGACTTTGCTGATACTTGATTAATTTTCGAAACATTATTAACTAAGTGTATCCATTGGGGTGATTCGTTTCAGGGCAACTTTTTTTTTGACCCATCGTGCCCGAAAACCTTTAGTTGGTACCCAAAAACGAAGTTTCGCGAAAGGGGGGTGTTGTCAAAAAATATTTAGAGGTCGCGAATCAAAATTGAAGGTTTCTCATTTGATTAACATTGGAAAAAAAAATTCTCATTATTTGTGTTACCATTCCGCGAATTTTGATATCGCGATATTTTCCACGTGGGTTTTCATAGGAAATATGATACTCTACAATAAAGTTCATTGAGCCATGTCCGTAAATTCAACCGTTTCAGCGGTATCATTATTTTAAGTGAATATTGTATGAAAATATCTATTCAAACGGCTGTAACGCCTAAGCTATTGGATATATCGAAAAAATTCAAATGAGAACTTTGTAGAGAAAGTAATTTGCTACAAAAAAGTCTTATAAGCCGAGCCCATAAATTCAACTCTTTCTGAGGTATAGGTGTACGATGTAAAATAAATTGATATTTTTTTGTTTTATTCAATCAAACGAACTCCATTTTCAATGAGATAGCATGTACAAAATCATCAGAAAAACCATTCAACAAACGTACAAAGAATTCCCTATGCAAATGAATCAATAAAACAAAAACAAAAAATCTATTCATTTTACTTCATCCACCTATAGATGAGAGAGTTGAATTTACAGGCTCGGCTTATAAGACTTTTTTGTAGCAAATTACTTTCTCTACAAAGTTCTCATTTGAATTTTTTCAATATAACTAATAGCTTGGGCGTTACAGCCGTTTAAATAGATATTTTCATACAATATTCACTTGAAACAATGATACCGCTGAAACGGTTGAATTTACGGACATGGCTCAATGAACTTTATTGTAGAGTATCATATTTCCTGTGAAAACCCACGTCGAAAATATCGCGATATCAAAATTCGTGAAATGGTAACACTAGTAATGAGAAATTTTCTTTTTTCAATGTTAATCAAATGGGAAACCTTCAATTTTGATTCGCGACCTCTAAAAAAAGTCGTCCTGTAACGAATCACCCTAGTCCATCAATTAAAAATTACATTTCAAAATTTCTCCTCAACCGAATGTTCCGAATTTCAAGTACATCAAATTACAACGAAAAAAAAAGAGTCATGACGAACGAACCTAGCATTCCGTAATCGTTAATTTCTCTCTTTGTACTCAAAGTGGAATTACGAAAAGAAAAATATTTAAAAAAGGAAGATAACCGTTCCTCGATTTTCTCGCACGCAGTCTTATACCATGGAATTATTGATTATCGTTCTCGCTCTCTTGACATTGCCCGTTTTGCAACTGTTAACGTTACTGGCGAAACGCAACGAGTTTAGAGTCTCGTTGAAACATTCGTCCAAGGGCGATACGTTTAGAAGCATAAGAGTCTTGGAATTGCCACCGAGAGACGGCATGAGAAGATGCGTGAGTTTCGAATTTCTATACGGTATGTGATCCTGTTTCTTCAAAAGTGCCAATATGACATTGCCAAGATTGGCGAGTGACTTGTTGATATTTTTCGTTTCCGTTGTTCTGACGGCTTCCTCGCTCTTCAACCGTTCCGAACCAGCGAGATCAACGAGATTGAGATTGCCGATCGATTGTTCGTCTTTTTCCACGTGTGTACCGATCAATCGAATACGCGCAACGGAGTGAGATCTTGATGATCGTTCATTTGCGAAGGTCGCGGCGACGGCGCGATTTTGTTGGGCCGTGCGAAGAAAATCGTGCAATTCCTCAGGACTGTGAATCTCAACGACTCGAAGATTCGTAACGTAAAGATCGTTGCCCTTGCTGTCGGCCATGCGAATCTCATGATTCTTCTGCTGAGAATCCAAAAGGTCGACAATGTGCTCGTTGTAGATTTCCAAAAACGAGGCCTCTATTCTGTAGTGCCAACCAAGCAGCTCGAATTCCTTCATTTCTTCAAATATGTGCCTGACCGTGCGAGGTATCATACCCTCGGTTTCCTCGCTACTTCCTCCCTCCATCGTGTGAGTTTTGCCGGAGCCCGTTTGACCGTAAGCGAAAACGCAAACATTGTAACCCTCCAAAGCGGATTGCACGAGCAGCGATAATTCCTCGAAAACATGAGCCTGTGTCGCGGTGGGTGGAAATACCTTGTCAAATGTAAATTCTTGCTTTCCACCGCGCAATTTGCCACCGCAATTCGACGAATCCGAGGCATCGGCTCTGCCTACCTCCAGCGTACATTCGTCGATGAAATTAATCGTGCAAAGGGTTTTCGTCGATTCTCTCGCTATTCGCGGTCTGACGCGACAAAATACTCGTATGTTGCCCTTCAATTCTTGTATCGCGTTGTGCAATACTCGACGATCCTTGTCCATCTCGTGTACGAGACTCTGGAGACTCTTGACCTTCGACGAGAGCTCGTCATTTGTGATTTTATAATTGTTGAGATCGGTCT